>JASDQU010310136.1:0-34353 GCA_032191745.1 Picea mariana | reverse complement strand
TAAAAAATGTTATTGTTTTCTTAGTTTCCCCCTTTCTATGGTATGAAATGCATATGGTTTATTTATCTTATAGCTTTTTATGGTCTAACTAATTTAAAAATATTCATGTGAGGTAACATAAGTATCAAAAATTAAAAAATATTTTCATTAAATCTTACATCAACCCTTAATCTCATAATTTTAGGGTATACCAATTTTAACATAAGTCTCAAAAATTAAAAAATATTTATCTCATAATTTTAGGGTATACCAATTTTAACATAAGTCTCAAAAATTAAAAAATATTTTCATTATGTATAGTCCTTAAATCTTACATAACCCTTAATCTCATAATTTTAGGGTATACCAATTATTTTCATTATGTATAGTACTTAAATCTTACATAACCCTTAATCTCATAATTTTAAAGTATACCAATTTTTTTTAGACATGAAGGTCAATATTATCAATATTACTATTACATAACCCTTAATCTCATAATTTTAGGGTATATCAATTTTTTTTAGACATGAAGGTCAATATTACTATTGCTAGACCCAATTTAACAGTAAAATAGGATTGATATAAAAACTATCAGTAAAACCAATAAAGCCCACTGTGTTTTTCAAAGAACTAATTGAAAACTTCACATAACTGTAATTGTATTGCTCTGGATCGCATGAGTTACTCTCGCATGCCCAACAATTCCATGTACATTCCCAACTCCACTGAAGAGATCTCAAGCATGAAACCATTCCAAACATTCTCAGATTCGTGAGAACTCAAAGTTGATTCATGATCAGTTTTTTCAAGATCAGACAACGAAATGGAAGGGATGCCCAATTCCTCATCTGTAGCGCTCAGAAGATCCTTTCGTGGGTATAAACAAGCACTCCGCTTGTAATTTTTTTTATGATGGGTTTCTTTTTCAAATTGTCCTTCATCAAAATAGGGATTAGATTTAAAATCACCTGGTAGTAGCATTTGCATTTGCGCTTTACCATCTTCACCATGATTGTAATTGTTTCAATTAAGACACACCCTCTTGCTTGTATTTTAATAATGGCTTGTTTACCTTGAGGCTTTAATATCAGCTACCATCAACACTAAAGAAACTACATAAAAATTCTCAAAATCAAACAAAAAATCTCTATTTCACCTAGATAAACAAGAAAATTCAATATTAAAAGAAGAAAATTTTGAAATATTATCAGTTCATTGTGTATGCCTTAGTCTCAACATCATCACACATTTTTTCGGATTCAAAATCTGAGTTCGTATGCTCAAGATATCCAATTTTTTGTCTAGCCTCCCAAAAAAACATCTTTTTTCCATGTGCAGCATAACTAAGATATTCTTGGAACCACAATGATTTTCTTGAAACCACGCTTATTTTTCTTTGTTCCATTCTTAGCACTTATTTTTATTAGTTCCATTCTTAACACTTAAGACTAAGTCTCATTTTCTTAGTTCTTCATTCCATTCATTTTCTTGTTTCCAGTCTTCCATACTTAGTCTCTCTTTCAAATTTATTATTTCCATATCCCCATATTTCTTATTTCTATAACTCACCTTGTAATGCCCCTTTCTGAGTAGGAGCTCCATAGAGGAGGGATAAGTAGTCTAAACATCCATGTTAGACTATAGCCAGGGAGGAACATGATAAACATGGTCATTTAATGTCATTTCACTAGGGGACACTATAATTTAAAAGTGAATTAAGTGAAAAGTGGGTATGTGCGCCCCCTTAAGTGATTTGAGATAAAAATAGAAGGGAACATAAGTCAAAAAAGAATTGGGGTTTGGAGGAGTATATGAGGAGTTAAATCAACCCAATTCATGATTATGCATATTTTATGATTTGAGAGTGAGCTCTGAGGCGACTTCAGAGGTTCAGGAGAATCAATGATTTTGTGGATTCCATGAGAAATACACCCAGTGGTTGATTTCGGTGTTGAGAGACACACCCTAGTCATCGAGGATATCACACTAATATTCCATCGATCTTTAGAATCAATTACATAGGTTGTAGCAGCAAACGTTCACTTATTCAAGGTGAGGGCACAACTTTAGAGGAGACTTAGTGATTCGACTTGTCCCATCCAGGAAGAATCCAGTGATTCCCTTCCGACCCAGTTTAGAGGAAGGCATGGCACATCTATTTCCTAGTTTATCATCAGATTCCAATGGAGAAATCATCTTGGGTGCATCATTCTTCCAGTGAGGGTGTTATAGTTAGGGAGGATACATTTGGGGTTCTCGAGAGATCATTAGATCAGATCTAGGGAAATACTTTCGACCCATTTCAGAGGATCCTAGGGAACTCAGTTTGAGACCCTTACAACATGATTATGCTAATGGAATCTCCAGGGTGAAGTTTCCAATAGCAGTTGGGGCGCATTCCCCTAGTGGGATCCATCTAGGGTCCGTACAGATTGTTAGAGGGTCGATCTTCAGTTGATCAACCACTAAGAGTGTGCATGAGGTCAGGGACACTATTTGAGACAATTTCTAGGAAGATCCAAGGAGTTTAGCCACTGGGGAGAACTTTCCATTCTTACAGCTGTTGTCGTATGAGTTGTTGTAGCATGCAGCAGATCCTACAACTCATCCATTAATCCAACAACATTCTTCTATTACCGGGTATCATTGTTTTAGTTTTCTTATTGTATTCCAACTAAGCTCTTTTTGTCTTTCATCTAGCTAAGAGATTTATTTTACTTAGATGCATGTACCATTGTACCCAGTCATTTTCATAATACATTGTTGCAGTTGTTTCGTGTCTCAATCTTTTGTGTACTTTCTTATATACTGTTAAACAATTTAATCACATGCAAAATCGCCACACCTGTTAAACCAAAGTTACTAAATTCATCCAAAAATCCAAAGTGTATCAGTCCGACAACATATACTAGACAATTGAGTCACCTATTATGATCTACGGAATTAGGGATATTACAGTGGTATCAGAGCTTTAGTCTTGCTAGCCTGTGAATAAATCCGATGAGTTCGTTAGAGAACCTAGAGGTCCGTGAGCATGTAGGTGATGAATATGTCACTTACAATAGAAACATGGAGAGGATACTTAGGCCAAATTCCCCCCCTTTCCTTCTAGTTCATAGGAAGAGGAAGAGGCACAGAGGGAAGTAGAGAGAAGGGCAAAGCATGAGGCATAGATGATGATGGGAGACAAGTTTGAGAGGCCAAAATGCAATGGAAAAGAACCCATGGACCTAGATGCAACTTCCATCCAGTTTATTAGAAATCTTGTGATTAGTCAGCAGGCCATGACTCAGTCCTTGGCACAGATCGCCAATAGATTGGCTACAGAGAGCACACTAGGCACACAAGCACCTCATGCAATGCAAGGGAACTTAGAGTTAGGTAGTATACCCCATTCACCTACTCACACATACACTTCTTCGAGTAGGATTCCCAGACCATTATCCCTAGCTTCCAGAGGGCACCCCCAACAATAACACAGTAGTCGATAACATATAGTCATCCCAAACAAGAAGAGGATATTATCGAGTATAGAAGAGATTATGCAACATTGGGACAAGATTTCCATCAGGACATAACCCTAGTTGAGTATTGTGGGCATAGGCTCAGGAACCGTCCCAAAGATACTCAGAGGGGAGGACAAAAACAACAACAACATGGGAATAACATAGACTTCATCCAGAAGGTTGGTAAGCTCACTATACCTTCTTTCAACGAATCATCCAAATGCATTGCTAGAGCTTGGGTACAAAAAGTGGACACGTACTACAAGATCAACCAGATGACAGAGACTGAAGCCATTAGTTTCATTACCCTACATTTGGAGGGTGAGGCACATGAGTGGTGGCATCATGGACTGGTTATGTTGGGTCACAATCACATCCCTTTTTACAAGGAGTTCATCGAGAGGGTCACAGACAAGTTTGATAGGAGGGATCCAGAGATACACTTCAGGGACTTAGCTCAGTTGAGGTACACTGGCACAAAAAGGGCATTCATCACAGATTTCTAGAGGGTAGCTGTGGCGGTGACAGATATTTCAGATCCTAGGTTAGTCATTCTTTTCACAGAGCGGCTCACAGAACCCTTGAGAGGATGGGTAAGGGCATACAGGCCTCACACATTACAGGATGCCATCCTACGCACTAGAGATCTAGTAGAATCGGTGCCAAAAACTAAAATTTTCTCCAAACCATTTGTGGCACAGAAGGATAGAGATAGGAAGCCATTCCAGAGAGAATGTAGGAGAAAGGAGAAGTTGGATGATGAGACGAGGAAATAAATATTGAGGAAGAAGCTTCACTTCATCTGCAAGGATCCTTGGGTCCCATCCCACAAGTTCATGGGAAATGGGGAGATCCATTATATTGAGGTGGAAACAGACAATGTGGAGAGTGATGAGGGGGAACAAGATAGTGGATCCACTAGCTCAAAGGAGGAGCCACCAAAGGTGGAGGAGCAGCCTCCATGGAGACCACTGACATCGGTAGGTATCCAAACAACAGTAGTACTAAAACCTCGTGAGAAGGTTAACAGATAGGCACCATCAAAGGGAGGATTCATAGCGACTCTTTCTGGTATTCCTAGGTATGACACCCTCCATATTAGAGGGACTATTCATGGACAATGGGGAATTTCCCTGATACATGGTGGGGCCACTCACAACTTCATTGATGCTTCATTGGTATCGAGACGAGCACTTCAGATAGAGGAGTTTGAGGGGTTTGATGTTGTAGTATAAGATGGCCGCACAGTGGAGTGTATGGATAGAGCCTCAGATTTGAAGGTAAAGCTAGGTAACTACACCATGAGAGACACATTTTATGTAGTTGACCTATTTGATACAAATGTGGTGTTGGGAGTCCAATGGTTGATTACCCTGGGAAATATCATGACCAACTAACAAACCCTTGAGAGGGGGTTCAGAGATAGTGAGGGGAAGAGGATTGTGTTGAGGGACATGTCGACAGTGGCACCCAAGAGAGTTTCAACCAAAAGGATAGAGAGGATGTTCAGGCATGGGGAGGTAGCTTATGTAGCAGAGTGCTTGATCACCACATGGAGGGATTCATATTGTCAACAACAATATCATACATAGATCATGACTTTGTTCAAGCAACATCAACCGTTTTTGGTCCGATTCCACTAGGGAGACCATCAGACAGGGGGTTTGAGTGCACCATTGAGTTGGAAGAGGGTGTTAAACCCATGATTACAACACCCTATCATCATCCTCGGATGTTGAAGGATGAGATAGAGAAAACAATCAAGGATTTTCTAGAGAAGGGACACATCAAACCACTAAACCAGTCATCTCCGCAACCTGCCCTGTAGCCTATGCACAATAAAATCCTCTGCACAACAAATGAGAGCAACAACCTTTGCACAATGCGCAGAAAATGAAAGGAGCGTCCTCTGTGCAACATTAGAAAGTTGCAAAACAACTTGTGTTAATTTGCTTGATGATGCCATGTGCCTCCAACAGATTTTAGCTTATGAAATCTTTAAGACAATGACAAGAGTGACTATAACTAACTTGAATTGACCTCATGATATTTCATTATGACTCTTTAGTGATATGAAAACTCATATCTTTGGCACCAAGACCATATGTTTCATGACTCAAATTTATTTTATGATCTTACTCAAACACATTTATCAATCACAAACCCATTGACTCATAACCTAAGAGAAATCATGCCATGGTCTTTATGAGACCAAAGCATGACCTTACCCTATCATACATTTTTTATTCACATCCTAACAACCTATTTATAGGATACTAACACAACCCAAAACATCAATTTCATATTTATAAAAACCACCATGGAACAAACCATATTTAAGAGAGTCATATTCATTATTTAATCTACAACATTCTATTGAGGATTTTATGGAACAATAGTTTGATGTTGAATCCCATGTCCGTGAAGATAGTTTAAAATTCATTAGATGTATATTCTTTTTCATTGTCAATACGAAGAGTCCTAATATGTGATTGCGCTTCATTTTGGATCCATACATGAAATTTTTTAAAAGTTTTGAAAGCATGTGATTTATATTGCAACAAGTTTAAGACTTAATTTATCTTTCAACAAGATTCATGAAGGTTTGAGACTTGATTTATCTACAAAATAGACTATACTATCTACATTGTCACTGAAATATTCAAAGAAGTGTCTCCAGAAAGTTATGTGGCATGTTGCACTTGTGTCAAGTTTCCATGCATCTCTCCAAGAATCAAATGAAGTGTTAAATAAATCTTTCGTTACTCCAATATTTCTATGAGTAACAACATAACAAGCAGATTCAGGTGCTTTACCTTTCACCAGATATGATTCTTTACATTTGTCTTCTTTATGATCCTACTTGTCTTTGATCTTCTCACATGAGATTGTACATGTATTTTCTTCATGTGACCCATTCCTTCTGCAACAGACATAGTGAATATTAGATCTCTCACCTTGATTACGCCTACCCCCCTTGCCTATGAAATTGTTTCTTCCAAATCAACTTTTACTAACTTCTCCTATAGAAGAATCATGTGATTGATTGTCCATTTTTTTAGCAAGGTACACAGTCTCTCTAGTGGGATGATATGTCTTCTTTCCAAAAAATTATCATTTTCTGCAACTTTCTGCACCAACGAGTCAAATGTGATGAACTTTATTTGGCCACTAGCTTGCAGGGATTCAAGGTAATGAGAATAAGTAGGGTATAGGACCTTATTGAAGACTCTGAGAGGAATGTCTATCTTCACTCCAATGACATTGATATTGTGCATCTTGGATTTGATCTCAGAAGTTAAAGCCATGGAATCATCATCCTTCAACTCTAGGTTGAAGAACTTCACCAACAATTGCATGTGTTCCAATTCTGAGTGTGATTCATGCATATCTTTCAATTTATTTAAAGCACCAAAAGAGTCTTTAATAGAAATAATATGGAGGCTCACCTCTTCATTTACCATCACAACAATCAAGGAATATGATTTCTTGTATTTGTTATTCCATATGGAAAGATCCTTATTTGTCGTAGGTTTAGTAGGTCCACTTTCATCCTTTCCTTCACAAATTCCATCCCAGAAGTCATTAAAAATTAGAGTGTGTTTGATCTTTCTGGACCATTCTCAGTAATTTTATTTGTCAGTCAGCACCACATTAACAATGGAGATGAGAGAATGCATCTTCCAATAGACCTATGAAGCTACCCAAGAAGTTAGGTATTCCAAAGGAGAAAATGATGCACAATGAGACTACATCACTTTAAGATGAGGCAAAATTGTCTAGTTAGGCATGACAATTTCTCGCAAAAATTAATATACTCAATTCTTCTTTGAGACACCAAATTTTGTTCTCTTACAACTAGTTGTTTTTTTGTGTTTCCCACGAACATGGAGCATTAGTGTCAAAATCTTGTTAAGACACTCCAAGTTTTGAAGCTTTGGTCACAAGTATCAAACATGGAGTTGCAATTTGTGGCGCAAATATGACATCCTCATCTTTGCGATGTTTTGGGCTTCTATGTCCACATCTGAGCTCTAGAGTAGAACCTGAAACCCTCATCAGAGAAGATGATGGTTTATGTTGGGATGCACAATAATAGCCTAGACGAGTTACTATATGAAAGGATTTCTGATAAGTCGTTGCTAGATTTTCCTTCTAGAGTGAAGATCACATTTGGGGTAGCTCAAAGCCTTGCATTTCTACATGAAACTTTGCATGTTCAAATTGCATACGGAGTTTTTGAGACAATGAATATTCAAGTAGACAAAGATTTGAATGTTAGACTCTCGTATTACTCTTTTGCAAGGAAGGCACTATGAACAATTAACAGAGAGGGGAGAGGTGTGGATGATAGAGTATCATAGAGGGAATAACCAGAGAGAATAATTATGAACATATGCAAGGAGTGGTCAGGTCACACATGAAAGAGAGGATAGGAGAAAACGACATGATTTGCTCGTAACAAGAGAGACAAACTTGAGGGAATAAACAGATCTGAGAAGCATTTCTACACCCAAGAGAAAATCATGGAGTTAAGACCAACTTTGATACCATTTTCCGGGGGGGAAGGGAATAAGTGACTCCACTGATGATTTATTTCATTAACACATATCATGCAGATATACAAGAGGAAGTGACCTTTGGTTTCATCTTCCAAGAGATACAAATGACTCTTTCTATTCAACTATGACTCTTCATATTTTTCCTAACTTATTTACAAAAATATTTACAATGTACCTCAATCCCTAAGATTAGATATCTAACAAATAAGAATGTGTTTATAGATTTATATGTTATTTCATGTGTGGATAATTTAAATTTGAGTTCACTTTAATAAATTTGATGATTTAAGTTGCATAAAAAAAAATCATTTTATAAATATATATGTATATATATAAAATAAATATATTCTTATTTTATGAAACTACCCACATTTATATATATAATTTTATAAGTTTCTAATATATACGTTAAAAAATGTTATTGTTTTCTTAGTTTTCCCCTTTCTATGGTATGAAATGCATATGGTTTATTTAACTTATAACTTTTTATGGTATAACTAATTTAAAAATATTCATGTGAGGTAACATAAGTCTCAAAAATTAAAAAATATTTTCATTATGTATAGTCCTTAAATCTTATATTAACCCTTAATCTCATAATTTTAGGGTATACCAATTTTAACATAAATTTTAAAAATTAAAAAATATTTTCATTATGTATAATCCTTAAATTTTACATCAATCCTTAATCTCATAATTTTAGGGTATACCAATTTTAACATAAGTCTCAAAACTTAAAAAATATTTTCATTATATATAGTTCTTAAATCTTACATCAACCTTTAATCTCATAATTTTAGGGTATACCAATTTTTTTAGACATGAAAGTCAATATTATCAATATTACTATTACTAGACCCAATTTAACAGTAAAATAAGATTGATATAAAAACTCTCAGTAAAATTAATAAAGCCCACTGTGTTTTTCAAAGAACTAATTGAAAACTTCACATAACTGTAATTGTATTGCTCTGGATCGCATGAGCTACTATCGCATGCCCAACAATTCCAGGTACATTCCCGACTCCGCTGAAGAGATCTCAAGCATGAAACCATTCCAAACATACATTCTCAGAGTCGTGAGAACTCAAAGTCACGAACTCAAAGTTGATTCATGATCAGTTTTTTCAAGATCAGACAACGAAATGGAAGGGATACCCAATTCCTCATCTGTAGCGCTCAGAAGATCCTTTCGTGGGTATAACGAGCACTCTGCTTGTAATTTTTTTTATGATGGGTTTCTTTTTCAAATTGTCCTTCATCAAAGGATTAGATTTAAAAAATCTGTTAGTAGCATTTGCGCTTTACCATCTACACCATGACTGTAATTGTTTCAATTAAGACACATCATGATTGTAATTGTTTCAATTAAGACACACTCTCTTGTCTTATCTTTTAATGATGGCTTGTTTACTTTGAGGCTTTAATATCAGTTATCATCAATATTAAAGAAACTACATAAAAGTTCAAAATCAAACAGAAAATCTCTATTTCATCTAGATAAACAAGAAACCTTAGTTCTATTTTTTCTATTGAACAATAAAAAGACAATTTTAGTATTCTTTCCCCATAAGTTGGTATTTTATACATCATAACAATGACTTATAGGTGTGAATGTGTTTTGTGAATCTCAACCTTCAAGTTTTAGGCTTCAGTGTGCACAGTGTTGGATTACAATTAGCATGATGTCACTCTCAACCTTTAAGCTTGTGCATAGTGCATGATTGCAATTTACATATAAGATGTGCTTTTTATAGTAAACCCAAAGACCCACTATAGACACAACCTCTGCATATCTCAAAATCTCATCTCAGAGTCTCAGCAGTGTAGGCTTCATGTATGCTTATCTAAGAGTCTCTATGCTGATATGAGAGTCTCATCTAGGAGAGCTGAAGTCTAGTGGGATTGCTTGCTTTTTAAATTTTGTGTTTGTAGTCAAAGTCTAGCAGAATTGTTGGCTTCTTTTTTTTTTGCATTCTGATTTAGAAATGCTTACAATCTAAAATGTGAGTCATAAACATATATGATATATATATCTTAATATATATATATATAAATGGATATGGGTAAGTTTTTAGGTTTTAAAAATTAATTAGATGGTAGAAGTCATCATTGACTGTAGATTTTAAAAGTGACTGTAGATTTTAAAAGTGTCAGTATATTACAGTTAAATAAACCAGTAGATTTTATAGCAGTAGTATAAATGTTTTTTGTTTTGGTTCTTTCAGGGATATTTTCTGTTTATTGCCCGACAGATTTAAGTGGCTATAACTGTATAATCAAAGTGGTCAAAAGAGTTTTTCAGCATGCTAAATCCATTTATGTATTCAGAAATACAATTTAAACAACAGAAAATTAAGATATCGTCCAAATTTATATCGCCAGATTCCCCAAAAAAAACAAACAAATATTTCATAACAAAAAACTGCTATAAAAAAAAACATTGACGACAGAGAAACGCGTTTGTTTTTTTTGGGCACAGAACTCTATAAAGCCGCGCTGTAGAATGAATGGAAATTGATAAGCCAAGATAAGTAGGCCAAAGATTTTTGGAAAGTCAGCTTCCCTGTTTTATACGGTAGATCCYGAGTTTTGAGTTGRTATTGATGGACACCCTCGKATTGTTTTTTGGGGYCACTTTAAATCTTACCCATATTTGACGGGTCAAATTCCAACAATGAGTAGTGAATTCGTTTTATAAGAATAGGATTCTTTGAATAAGACCAGAGAGATTATGTCGCGATGCGAAAAAGCCGTCCAAAGTTTCTTCCCATTACGATTTTGAAACTGCAAGCGTGTGGAAGACGCATTCTCTGTGTTTAGAGAGAGGAAGGGGTTTGTCCCTCGGAAGAAAAAGAGAGAAGGGGTTTGTGTTTTATTTTCATAGAAGAGTGTAACGTTATACAATTTTGCTCCATCAACGAAATTTAAGTGAAGACTTTTACATGCTTTTGTCAATGGTTTTAGATATATAACTTGGAAAATCTATAATTGTTACATGTAAATGTGTCATAGGAAGATTCAATTATTTGGCATTTTATAATCTGCAAATTTAGGCATATAGGAGGCCTCTAGCTAAAAGGGAAATGTCCCAACCATGAGTAAAATCAAATCTCCCAAGCATGCGATGTGTGGAAGTGCCTAGCTAATAGGAAAATGACCTAACAATTTGTGGAAGGGCTTAGCTAATAGGAAAATGACCCAACAAGTTTTGGAGTGTTGTGGATATTATGTGGGCAAAGGAAAAATGCTCAACAATTAATAGAATGTTGTGGATGTTTGTGGGAAAGGGAAAAATGCCTAGTAAGTAATAGAATGTTGTGGATGACTTGTGGAAAAAGGTAAAATACTCAACAATACCAATTTAACTCAGGGAGTGAGATAAACCAACGTTCTCATAAATCAATGAACAAATCAAGGTGCCTACACCGTGTTTACAAGATTGTTGTTATTGTAGCTTTCATCAAAACATCCATAGCCCAAAGTGGTCAAGCACACAATAAACTAGTGAACCCACACTAAAGCCATGAAATTGAAATAATTGCACTCTAGAGATAAAAACAATATAAAGGGGTGAACTATACACACTTTTATATTGTTATTCATGAACCATTTTTTTTTTTTTGCATATGGCCATGGCTCTTTGCTCATCATGGACAGTCTCCTTAACTCCTTCGTCCATCAATCTTCAAGTAGATTTCCCTCTTCAAGCTCTCACTTCTGCTACTATCTTTCCCAAGTTCTCCTTGCCTTCCTTGCTAATGTCCTCACTACAACTTTCATTGTTTTAATTTCTCCTTACCTTCCTTGTTAATATTCTCACTACAACTTTCAATGTTTTAATTGGATGCCTTTGGAAGGCTACCATCACAATAATTAGTTTACACTTCCAATTTTTCCAAAAAAGACCAAATAAAATAATAAATGACATATTTACAAAATTACAAAAAGTAAAGCAACTAAGTGCTTATCATAAAACTTAACACTAGGATCCAATTAAAAAAATGGATTGATTTTAATTTTGGATATATATATATGTGTGTGTGTGTGTGTGTGTGTGGATTTTTACATTAATTTAGTAAAATTTAAAATTTATAAAAATGTAGATATATACAAATAAAATATTAATTATTGTTAAGACATTTTTATTTGTGTTACAATTTTACTTAATTATAATTATAAAATATAGATAAAAATCAAAATTTTAAAGTGTAATTATTATTTTTAAATGGATCTGTTGAGCACTCAACACACCCTAAAAAGGCTTTTGTTGATTTTTTACTTTTTTAGGTACCACTTGATCTTCTGCACTGTCTGATTCGATTTCAAATTTTAAAAATGTTTTATCTCTGCTTATTTTCATGACTCTCATCACCCTTTCAGGTTTGCTTGAACTTATGAAAACCCATAACTAAAGACCTTAAACACCTGAATAAAGAATCAACAGCCAAACGCTTCACTGAACGCACTCAGGGTCGACATCGGAAGTAATTCAAAGAAGGAAAAAGAACCACTTGGAAAACCTCAGTTGCCGAGCGCCGATTTCCGTCGGCATCGACAAAAGGAAGTTTTTGTTTGCATCAAGTGTTGCATAAGGATATCGCCGATAGTCGATTCCCCTTTGACATCAGTAAAAGACAAGGGGAACAGACGTTAATGAAGAGAAGAAAGATATTGCCGATGGCCGATGCCCCGATGCGCTTCATCGGTATCGAGGAAAACATAGGAGGATCATCGCCAACATTCTGACCACAATAAAATTTATCCCCGATCCAAAATTTTTCAAGGGGGGCAATCCGAAAGCACTTTGATAGGTTTATCACCGATAGCCAATCCTGGGCACTTTTCGGCATCAGAAAGCTAAGGTTTGCATTAGAAAAAATAACTTAAGGAAAATACTGACTCTGATTAATACAAGTGAATTAAGTCACCAGTCCTCAATGCAACGTGTCTTTACCAAGTGAGAGGGTCTTATAGTCTAGTGCTATCCCGAGTTAGCCTTGGCTCCCTAGGTCTGAGTCATACCTCCGAGTATGCGTTGTCACATTAGAAATGTATGGTAAATTGATCGACGTCGAAACTTTTGCAGGAGGCTATCAATGAAAACGTTCATAACATACCCTTGATCCCCGATCCACCCACTGAGAGAGAGACACGATGGGACGTTTTAGCATAAGATACGATCGGATTTTGAGCATTTAAGGAGCTAATTAATACCCGATCCTGCATTAGTTGCTACCTCATGCGCCAATCAAAGAAATCGTTTAAAATTATTGATAGACCACACCACCACCCACGCCTCCGCCATCAATGCCAGATGAATTTAAGTTCTAGAGATTCGACGACAGATTTGTTACAATTTCACTCATAACCTGAATTGAATGGTTGATGCGACATGGTAAGATCTTCCATGTTTAAATTCTCTTGAGTTGTTGTAAACGAAATCATTCTGTGCATAAGAGAATTTTGGAGCATTCGAAGGAGCAAGACGAGCGACTCGAAGGCTGTATCCATCCCGTGATTGTCAAAATAACCAGGTTTTAACAAGCTTCAGAGGTATGTATCCAAGTCTGTAAATTTGTTGGCTGTAATTTATATGTTTTTATCCGGTTTTTGTTTTACACAGTCTCTCAAATTTTATTTTAAGTTGCAGGAACAATGCCACCAAGAAATCCAACCACTAGACAGTCGTCAAGGGCATCGAAGCTGAAAGAACTAGAGGTAGGCGAAGGCTCTTCTCCAGGGATCGCAAAACAATTGGAATACGCTCCGAGGCCGAAACTTGTCATTAAGACAACAACGAAGAAGGTTTTCATCCATCCTTCGACCTTTGGAGATACAGAGGCAAGCATAGGGTCGAAGATGGTGCTCCCACATTGGGGGGACCTCTTTAATAGGATTAGCCAAGAGGAGTACCCAGAATATGTCCCACACAGTCATGCAGATGTAAGGGCACTCAATGACCAGGTATTCTCGAACATTCGACGATCGTATCTACATATGGTGGCAAGTAGAACCCCCATTTTTCCCAGCATAGAAGTTCTTAAATGGCTCATCAACCACACAGACACACAGAAGTGTCTAATCAATTATGACAATGGTGGGTGTGTCGGAGTATTCCTCCCAGTAGAAGTTCAAAAGTATTACAAACTCAGGGACCCAGAGGAGTGGATAAACACATGCTTCGTCGTGAAGTGTTCTATGAACACCACGACGCCAGCCGAGTGATGGCCTCATGGTGGAGGGAGGACAAGAAGTTTACCAACCAAATCACTAGTCGGTATGAGACAACTAACTTAAGGGAGCCATAGGTCTATTTGATGGCTCTCATCTGCCGATTGTACGGAGAGAAATATTGCTCCAGGTTTTTAGAGGCATGTATGCCTTTGGCATACATAGTTATGATCGTCGGGTGAGGCTTCAACTGGGGAGCAATAATATCCAAGCAACTGAGCATTTGTGTACAGTAGGCCCAGGTCCAAAGGAAGGGGAATCACCAATGTTTTACATGGATTCATACTTTCTCGATGTCATGTGTGCTAGAAACGTCTTCGTCGACATGAATATGAGCTGGCATGTTGCAGAGCTCTCGGACGATGTCTACTTCAACGTGCTATGGGAAAACATGTATAAGAAATCATACTCCCTCATCTGCGATGAATTCATCCCTTGAATTTATTTTATTCTTTTTAATAAGGAATGCCCAACGTTATTGGCAGCATCCAAAAAGATGATATCCAAGGTAGGCCATTGGTATTTGTATGAGCGTGCCACCTACATCAGGGTGTTCGGGGCCACAAGAGCACCACATATCCTACCATATCATGTCCCGGACAAGATTGTAATAGGATAAATATGCTATTAAACCATCTTGCAAGGCTACAACGCCACCTTGGTCAAGGACAAGAAATGAGTGTTCATACCCTATGGTTTCCATGTAGGTTTCTACTTGGTAAAGGATACCACTCAAGCCAAACAAGAAGGGTTGAGCCAACTCGAGTTCAGATTCCTGATGGGCCGATTCTGAAAGCACGATCCAAAGGGACTAGTCTTGCAACATGCTTCACAAGTGTCATCCTGTTGGCCATACGCTCATGACAAGTTCGAAGACGAAGTCTTCACAAAAAATGCCTAGGATTGGGACGAGGTGGTACAAAGGATGGCCAACCTGAAAATGACCAGGTTCAGGGCCATGAGCATGGATGAACAGGTGACGAAAATAGAACAGCCGGCTCAAGAGGCTCTCAGATCAAGGGAAGAAATCAGAGTGGCAAAGGCCACAAAGGTGCAGTACAGGGGACTAACTATGACACCAGAGGCACAGGCAAGGGGAATGATCCTAATAGAACAGGTGCAACAAGTAATTGATCAGCTACGAAATGACCCAGACCTCATAGAGATGGCAAGGGTTCCTGCCAACAACCCAATTGAGAGCCGGGTAGGTCCAAGTGGCCCAAAGCTAATACAAATTGACGAAATCATCAGGTTATATAACCCTGAATTTACAATGCCACAGGTTGGATCACCAGGGGACGTTTTGGCTCAACCAAAGATAACAAGCACATCCGAGAGAGTAAGTCCACCAAACCCCCTCCGTGAATTAATAACAATCTATGATGATGAGGAGAGTTCAGAGGTGTCCTTGGTAACTCTGGTGCAGATCATAGAGGAAAAGGAACCCGATAAGGAATCTTCCCCAGCTCTCGATGCTCAAATTCAAGGCCTTCCATAGAATTACCAGGAATTCTAAAGTGTCTTAGACACTGAACTACTCGATGTACCAGATACCCAAGTGGATAGCCCGAAGGACAAGCTAGGGCAGGGAGAACAAGAAGAAGTTCCACAGCAAGAAATCAACATCTCAACAACCGATTATCAAGTAAGTACTGAGCCTGCCCCTGATGCTTCAATTTCAATTGGTAATCTACCTCCTAATGAGCAACAACCAGAGGTCAGACCTTCAGAACACACAAAATAGGTTCAATAACCCAGTCTTGAAAAGATATACACCGTCGGGAGCCTGGGAAATATGCTTACCTGGGGAGATCAACAAATCCATGAACCCGTGGATGAAGTCACTGACATACAGGTCATTTCCTATGACTGGAAGAGGAAATCCATCATGAAGAGAACCACCAAGAAGAGGAGGGTTACTCTTGATTGCTCCATCCTCATCACCACAAAGGAAAAATTGATTAGCGTGGAGCATGCCAAGACATCCGAGCTTATCGGTGCAAGGATGGAAATCATAGATGCCACCCTGGATAAAGCTAAAAGGGATGAAGAGGAGTTGGTCGCTGCACTGAAGGAGTTGGAACATCTACGCCATTTGGAGAAATATTACTAGTAATCCACACAGGCCACAGTGTTCTTGAGAAGCGAATTCCAGGACGCCTACATTAAATTCACAAATGAGCGACACCTTTTCACTACAGGAATAATCGACTTCAAAGAAGAAACCCTCATGGCATTGACAACATGCATAGATATGGAAATATGGTACGAGAAAGCACACCAAGTAGTGGAAAGGATCGATTACATCAATGTTATTCAACAGGGCAGAGACGTCGAAGACCACGACATTTGGGTACTAAGGGATAGCAACATCGATCGCATAAAGAAGTTGGCTAAATATTGGGTGAAAATGGCCCAAGAACCTCATCAGGAAATCCAAGAGAAATGGGTCGAGTGCGAAAAGAGTTGTACCAAGATCAATCGGGTGATGAAGGACATCGGCCTCCCAAAATTAGGCACACCCGATGACTTTGTTGACTTGCACGACATAGTCAAATTACATGTCGAACAAGACTCGTCGTGGGCTGTGGATATAACAAAGGTGGCAAGCACGGCATCAAGACAAGTACAACAATTCATGGAGCACCTGATCAAGGCTTGGACAGTGCTATAGCAGTTGAGTTCTAAAGTATTCAAATATCGGGCACGGACAATGGAGATAAAGGAGATCCTTTCGGCCCCAATGGACCAACACAGGTTCCCGTACACCAACATGTGTGAGGAACTCTTCGTCAAATGGTCGGAGTATGAGAAGATTCATCCACTCAAGTGAGATCATGCGATGACTCTTATAAAAGTGAGAGATGAAAGCACCATGTGGTGATTTTATGTTTTACTTAGCTGCACTTTTGATAGTTATTTTTAGTTAATAATATGTCATAAATAACAGGATCGACCTGTTAGAATGGGTCAATGGTTTTTGAAAAGACCCTCATTTTTGGATTGTAAAGAGCGATTTCGGAGCTACCTTAATTGAGAAGTACTGTTTAGGACCAGAGATGAAGTTTTTTATTTTTTTCATCAAAAGCGTGTGATTGGATCTGGAGAAGAATCATTTTTGTTTTCATCTCATGAATGGATGTTGTAATGAGTAAGAGCCTCTGAATTTGTTGATAAGTTATCTAATTCAATATTTATATAGTTCTTGTCTCTAATGATGAAGATTAAATCATTGTGTTAATATGTGATTGATGATTAGAGTTAAGGAAACTATTTTTCTTTCCATCGTTTATTGCATGTATGTTTTTCTTTTGATAATCGTATCTCAGTCAATAATTGGAACACCAACATGTTTATGTATTAGTACTAGGATTGCTATAGGTTTTAAGAATCATTGTCTGCATGCTTGAGTACGAGGGTTATCCCAAGCTTAGCCTTCCTCAATAGTTAAGTTCTTTTTCCTTTGTGACCCAACTGGTTTATACTAGCTTTCATCTTGTATCAATCCCACCTATAAGAGAAAATACAAAAAGAGAACGCTTGAACCGAAGGAGAAGTTTTCACAAGAAGACATCATAACAATCACTACGTAAATCCCATCAATTAATTGGCTGGATTGCAAGATCTGGAGAACCATTTCACCATTAAACATTGCAAAGTCTAATTGGGCCTCAATGGCGAGTTTGGTTCCTACTGTTGAGTTAAAGGGATTTAAGACCCCTCAACACGATCTTCTATTAATATTTAATTTTTTAAAGATTATAACTTAAGAAGTTATGCATATATATAGAAATGAAATGTTATATATATATATATATATATATATTCTTCATATCTAGTAATATTTTTATTTATGTATATATTTTTTATTTTATGTATAAAGTTTTTCTCTTTCTTTCTTATATATGTGTGTGTGTGTGTGTGTGTGTATTTATTTCCATTAGTATAGAAGTCAAATGACTTAGCTCAATTATTTATTCATGGAAACCTAATTGAATTTAATTTAGAGTTTTTCCAGTGGATCATGAGCACAACCATTAAGTTAGAGTTCATCCAATGGATCATGAGCAACTATTGTGATTGGGTTAGAGTCTAGTTGTGGTTAGTAGTTGAATTATCCTTCATATGAATATGTGTAATGTCCCTGCTAATGGTTGTTATATAATTCTTCCTACTACCATAACATTCTAGTGGTTTCTTGGGTCATGACTTTAGTCAAACAATTAGCTAACATAACCAAACCCCATTGTAATCACTTCTTTTCTACCGTTGTTATGATATTGGATAATTTTTGGTTTATGACTTGTGTCAAACACTTGGTAGCAGGCCCAAACACCTCTATATAAACCCCTCTTCTTCTTCTTGTAGTTTATAGCAGTATTTTTGGTTTAGTGTTTTTGTCAAACACTTTGCTAGTATATTCAGATTTCAATGCCCAGGTCCTCTTATTGTTGTTGTTTGAATCTATTTTCTGATTATGTAATAAGTGTTTGTTGGTTTAGGGATTCTAAGAAACAATTTATGATACTTCACGAAGCACGTGGTTTGCAATGTAAAAAAGTATAAATACAAGGGATAATGGTGCAAAGACAACAAGGAAAATAACCCAAAATGATCTATTTATTTATTACTCCAATATGAATGGATACTTCAGTAAAAAAACTCACAATTCTGACCAGTAGTACATTGATAACTAATATAATATTTGGTTGGAACGGGGCTGATAATATAATTGTAAAGGTTGTTGTAGATACCCAATTCGTTGCACACTTGGCCTCCCAACTCTTCCACAAAATGCTAATCAGAAATGGATCGATTTTTCCCACAAGGTAACATTCCCAAGAAGCCAAATCTTCCACCCCGATAGAACTTAGTCCCCACTAATAAATTCAACCTACATAAAGAAGGAACTAGACCTCTATAAGATGAATGTTTCCCAACAACAAATAACTTCAACCAACAACTATATATTGACCTCCTCAGAGATAATGGCAGCCCCAACACTAATGGAACTTTTCCCCAACAATAAACTCTCCCTCCTAGATGATAGACTCGACCCAACAAGAAAGGAAACACTACCTAGACACAAAAAATTCGTCCAATAAGGGAAACTCGACCTCCAATCAACATGGAACTTGGCCAAAAATTGAAATTTGTCCCACAATGAAGTGCCAAGAGTAAGAACTCGACCTCTCTTTCTAGGAAATTCGCACAACAATAAAGAGATCGGTCCAACAAGGAATATTAGGCCTCCTCTTCAAGGAGTAACTTCTGCAACAAGTGAAACAACCCTCCATTAGAGACAAATTGAATTCCTCCAAGTCAAACTCAGATCCACCACAAAACTCTCTACAACTAGGTGAATTGGATCTACTCAACAGTAAACACAAATGGGACATTTGAATGATCTCCCCTCCTAAAGGATAGGGTGGATCTCTCACCATTGAACCATGATTAGGTAGGGTGGAATATTTCACCACCAAAACCAATCCAAACCAAGGTTTACTCCAAACCCTCGAAGGCTCTAAGGGCTCTCCAAATCAAATCAATTAATCATCAACATAATGAGAGGAAATGAGCCCCTATCTCTTCTTTATACCCCTTTCACATTTTTCCATTCAAGTGACTTTTAAATTCATCTTTAATATTTTTTCCTAAAATCACTTTATTAATTTAATAAACCTTTTAACTCCAAAAAGAGATTTATTTTACTTTAAAGCATTCCCAGACACTGAAGGTCACTTTTTCATCATATCAACATTTAGAGATTTTCCTCCCGGATCCAATGAGGTATTACACTAAGTTTTTTTCCAAGGAAAAAAGCATAATTTTATATCATTAGATGAGAAAAAAATTACAATTTGTAGATACATTTTCAGAGTGTATTCCTGATCAGCTTCTTGATCAACTATTTTGTCTGTAGATTTGCTGCTTAACACAAATAAATCCTTCCTTTAATGGTCATTGTGATATCAAATCCATTTGTATTATACGAAGTATGTTTCACAATATAACTTCTTACAATATATGTCTGTATATTATGTTCACAAAAAAGGTTGTTGTAGATGTTCCTGAATTTGATCATTTAGGAACTCAGATACTTTCCAATGGCCCAATACCAAGTTTGTGCCTTCTTTCGACCTCCGGTCCGCTTCTTTATTTTTTTCCCTATAAACATGTTGGCAGGTAAGAGAATCAAAAGTGGTCTGTATGAAATTGATTTCTTCCACTATATTAGCAAGTCTAATGTTTGTACAACTTTGTGTGCCATTAATCCAATTAATGACATTCATTGAATCTCCAAAAACAATAAGTGTTTTATAGTTCTTTTCAAGGGAGAAGGAAATGAGTAGTTTGAGGCTCATCAATTCTGCACAATTGTTTGTTCCCATCCCTAGTCCAAAATTCAGGGTAAAATAGTGGGAGTCTGAGAAATTTAAAATCCCTACTCCCCCGCATCTATTGTTTTGTGGAGCTCCATCAAAAAACCCCAAGGTTTTGATTTATCAATTTCTTCCTCCTATAAATTTCTAGTCTTGACTCTCTCTACAGTAGGAGAGTATGAAGAGAAAAGGGCAATACTTTTAATTGTTGTGATTTTTGGAGCCAAGGAAACATAATTAAAAATGAGTGTGTTTCGTGATAACCATACTCCCCAGATTACCAACAGTGGTAGAGCTCTAAAAACCTTATTTTCTCTAATCAACCACCAGTCCTGCTGGGCTTGTTCCAAAGAAAGGCCATTCCAACTGTAATGAAGTTTCAAATATCTTGACACTTTAGTCGAGACGTCTTTGAAGTATTGACATTCAAAAAAGATATGGAGGGTTGATTCCCCTTCTTATTTACAAAGGTACCACCTTCCAAGACCAGAGTTATTTATTTTTTGAAGTATATCCCAAGTCGGCACCTTATTTGTTAAGACATTCCACATGAGCAATATTTTTTTTTTTCGGGCAAGCCAACTTCCAAAGTTTCTTCCACCACCGGGATGGATCTCTTTGCACTAAATATAGATTTAATTTGATATAGCCATCCTTGGGAGTATAGGTTCCTAGACTGGACTGGTCCCATATAAATTCATCCTCATAATCCCTGAGTCTGATCTGTGATCTTTTTAGGCTTGTTATATACCTTTCCATCTCTGCAACATCCTCTTCTTATAATCCTAACTCAATTAATGATTTCCATCCCTAGGACCAATAGGTTGTTTGGCCTGGGTCTTCAAGTTTGTTTAAAGTGTAAAAACCCTGGGTTCTCAATAGGAAGATAAGTTGGTCTGGAAGTAGGTGTTATAATTTGAAGAGTTTGTGAAACTTTGATTACAGATAAAGTTCCTGAAATTTTAGCTTCCGAGATTTCTCTGTTGAGTCCTTCAGTGACTAAAAGAAAAATCAGAGGGGAGAGTGGACACCCCTATATTAAGCCTCTTTCTGAAAGAAACAAGGGGGAGATTAAACCATTAATTAGCATTGCAAAAACGACTGTTGTAATACATCACATGATCCACTTGATGAAGGGAGTTGCAAAGCCCAAATGAGTTAGTTGTATATGAATGTAGAGCCATCTTAATCTGTCATAGGATTTGGAGAGATCAATTTTTATCACTGCACCTTTTAGTTTTTTGGATTTAATGTTTTGTATTCCTTCTTGTGCTACCCCTACAGCTTCGTGGATTTGTCTTCCTTCCAAAAAACCGAACTCCTCACTCGAAATTTTGTAAGAGAGAATTATTTTCAGTCTTCTTGCTATAAATTTTGAAACAATTTTGTAGATGCAATTAGAGAGGGAGATTGGTCAGAAATCATCCAAAGTAATTGGGTTGTCAGTTTTTGGGATTAATTCTATGAAGGTAGAATTTAATCTTAGTGGAATTTGCCTTGTGATTCTGATGTCTTCAACCATCTTGATTAAATCTTGTCCCAAGAGGTCATAAAAACCCAGAAAGAACTCAATAGTCCAACCATCAGGGCCTGGGATTTTGTATATTTGGAAACTTCAGATTAATTCTTTCATTTCTTCATCTGTAACTTTTTCCATCAACATTTGGTTGTCCTCCTCATCAGAGAATCTAGGGAAGTGTTGAGCTAAATGAACCACTTCTTCTATTGTAGCTTGGTTCTCTTCTCTGAAGAGGTCTTGAAAGTGATTTTTTCCTAGTCTTGACATTCCCTCAAAGGTGTTTTCATGATTTCCATCCTGATCCTTCAAGTGCTAGATGAAATTTTCACACTTCCTACCTTTTTCAAAGGCTTGAAAGAACTTTGTGTTCTCATCTCCACTTTCCAGCCAAGTAGCTCTATTTTTCAGCCTCCACATTTCTTCCTTTTCCTTGAGTAACGTATTTGTCCTTTCTTCCAAACTGAGTAGTGAGATATTGGCTTCTAGCATTGCATAACCACCCCCTTCTTCCTTAGAAATCCTTTGTAGTTGGGATTCTATTTCTTTCAGCTCCAAATCTTCATTTTTTCTTTTTTGAAAATCCCATATCTTTGTTTTTTCTTTAATCCTTTTTAAATTTTTGACAAAGAGAGAGGTTGTTGACTGGTTGCTTTCCTGGTGAAAGGGTATCCAATTTTATTTCACTAGGTTAATAAAAGAGTCATTTGTTAACCATGTCTTGTTGAATTTAAAGGGGATTGCTAGCTTTTTTGGACCCTGTCTTAAATCCAAAAAAATCAGATAATGATAAGAAATTCCCCCAGATCCAATCCATTGTTTCAAGTGTAACTGTTTTTCTTGTAAAGAATCAACTATCAGAAAAAAGTCTAGTCTTTTTTCTATGCTATCCTCCCCCACCCTGTTGTTTCTCCAGGTTGGTTTGAGTTTGGTAGGTTTGATATTAAACAATTTTCACTTCTCAATTTTTTGAGTGAAGTAATCCACCAGAGGGTCAACTCTTGCATGTGCACCCCAAACTTCAGAGAGTCCCAAAGAAAAATTTAGGTCTCCTCATTAAATAACCAACTGTCCTTTCAAGAAGGACTTATTGAAAAGAGTGTCCCAAAATGGGCCTCTATTTTGACACAGACCATATACATTGATGATGTGAAAATTTTCTTCTAACTCTGGTAAAGAGATCGTTATACCTATCATTGACTCCATGCCCCATGAGTTTGATACTTTGATATATTGAGTGTTCCAACCTATTTCTAAGCCCCCATATCTTCCTGAAGCATCCAGGGTTTCAAAATCCCACCCTGAAAGTAGGGATTTCAGACTTGATTTTATCTCCTCCCCCGCCCCCAACATCTCTTGTAACAACATAATCTCAGGGTGCTCAAAACAGATCACCCTTTTTAGTGATGGTATTTTAAGGGGACCATTCAGACCCCTACAATTAATGATCCGTATGGATTTTGGTGGCCTCCCACCTATTTCAACTGGCTCATTTTGGCAGTTTTCCAGTTCGACAATTTTTTCCTAGTTTCGGGTCCCTGACTTCTGGGGCTGTTTTGAGGCCCTAAACAATGTTTTTAGGGCTCGCCACATTCAAAATGTGTAGGGAACGCCATAGGAAAAATGTGTACTCCTCGGATAGACCTTTCTGACAGGCTATTGTGCACCTAAAAAAGATATCGTATGCAAAAGTTACGACCCCGGGAAGTTGATGTACTAATTTACCCAAACGGGGCCCACATCACTTTTGGCCCTTCATATCCTAGGGTTAGGTTTTTGGATGTCTAGAGTTTTTGTGTAACACCCCTGTTTCCCCCAATTTGTAAATATAAATATATTGGCCAAGAGACTATGGAAAACTTGATACGTGTGAATGTTTGATTTGATGAACCTTTGTATAAAAGGTCAAGGAATGTAATTTTTGTTATTAATAGAAATGGATAAGTGTTGCATGACTGTTGAAAGGGGGGTTTTCCAAGATAGACCACGGATTCTATGAAAGAGATGGTGAGGGGAACCAGGAATGGTTTAGATAAACCCCACCAAACCAGTACCTTGCTGGATTTAATTGCTCAGGACCAGAACAATCCTCTAACCCATGAATGAATTACAGTCAGGCTGGTAGGTGGGAAAACCTCCTCAAGAGTTAATGAGGGGATGGGTCAGAGCGCCCGTATGTAAGTCTTTCAGAATTGACCATGGACTGGGAATTCATACCACACACAATCTTACTGAGGAAGGCAAAAAAGGAAGGCGTGGTGGGTAGAGGAAGAGTTGCAAAGAGAAGTAGAGAAGACAGAAAAAGATTTCAAGTTCGAGGAAGAACTGAGAAATGAACTTGTTATGGTTGCAGGATGTGGCTAGAAGAATCATGATACAAGCTAATAAACGAGGGTGATAAGTGACTGAGGAATCACTCAGGAAGGCCTCATTTCTTGGTATAGAGAAAACCCGTTGCCAAGATCCCGTGGGAGGAGGAGAGTAACCTTCGTCCCTGACTATTGTTGAGTCGAAAGAAAGAACTCTCTCTTAGAGCATCGTGGTCTAGCTCAGGGGTGGCTAGTGGTAAATCCGTAGGAGTGAATGAGCCTATGGTTGGGTAGAAATAGGCACCCTTTCATCATTTGCATCAATATTTCTGGTTCTGATAAGTATTTCGATATTTTGTGTTTAGAAATGGGATAATGAATGAATACATGCATTTATACATCTAAGAATGGTCTTTGTATTGAATGATCAAGTTATGTGTATGTATTTACCTTCTTGTGTACTTATGCTTCTGATGGATCATCTATATGCCCCATATTAGCCTTCAGGACGTCTTGGGACGTAAACCTCTAGGAGGGCTGGGATAGAAAGAATTACATCAATCTAACCCTGTCAGTCTAGAGAGGATGTCTCCTTCAGGCTCATTGTTGCGCAACCGGGATACCATGCCCAAGTCCTTAGCAAGGTCACAATGAGGAAGATGTGTTTAACTCATGAGAGCTTAGAAGGACCCATGTGACCAACACCCAGGAACCCTGTGCTAAGCCTAAGGGAGCCAAGTCCTTCTCACTTTAGAGCTCTGAAAGTTTGGGACTTCGAAGTATTGTCTGCCCTAATAGTCACAAATCGGTCGAAGGTGACCGAGAGTCATGGTTTCCTATAAGTTAAACCGACGTTGGGTGGTTTTCGTAGCAGTTAGAGGAACCTATCTTACTAACTAAACTGGGATCCAACTCCCCATCGCAAAGTAGCGCAAGACACCGATCGATAATGTTTGGGGATTCCCTCAGTCGTTAGATCTACACTGAGGCAACTTTGGCGGAGTAACACTTTGGGAGAAAGGATATGCCATAGCATCAAACTCCTCAAATGCTGAAGTTACGAAGTAAAAGAGAGCTGTGTATTTGTTGGGAGATCATCAAGAGCCCCGCCTACCATCCAATAATCTAGCAAGAGGGACCCGCACATGGTACTTCGACGAAGTCCTGCTTCGGGAGAATGGAGTGGCAGTAAAAGACAAAACCCCCAAAGTTCAGAGTCATGAAGTGAATAGGACCATAGATCTAGGGACCCTTCAGGTTCTTCCCTAGCTGTAGGATCCATGATGTAGTCAACCCGACGTTGACCGCTTTGGGAGGACAGGGGTGTTGTAACACCAAAATTCTTGAAGGTCGAAGTTGCAAAGTAATGTGGACCGTAGACCCACAGATTCTTCGGGATCCCTCTCAACCATTGATATACAGGGGATGCATGGCACTAGATCCTTTAGTTCGGAGACTGGGCACTACGAGGAATTTCAGATGTGGTGTGTCGAAAAGATCCAAAGCCCGAAGTAACGAGAGTCATCGATTCAAGGATGCTTCGGGACTTTTCTTAACCATCATATATGGTTTGTGGTCAGCCCGACACTGACCAAGCTCGGGAGAAAAAATGAGTTTTCATCGCAAAACTGTCGAAGGCCGAAGTCGTGAAGTAACGCCAGCTGTGCAACTATGGATCCACATGGTCGGATCTTGACCATGATATTTGAGGGATGTTAGAAGGTTGTAAATTTGGTGTGATGTTCAAATCCAACGTCTCCAGGGTGATGTGTGTTGACCACCTATTCAACTAGGGGGTCAACTCCATTTATCATGAAGAGATGCATCATCATATGCTACCAAGTCAGAGACTATTTGGTTCTACTGGGCAGCTTTTGCCTCGAGGACATATTTTTGTAATCAAAATTTCCACACCCTTATGTGGGTTAATAATGTAATAGGTCTGCATGGATCATATTTACGTCAGTTACCTTGGGATTTATTCATTAGGAGAGTTCCTTTCACTGAGTTTTTTTTATCCTTAGGTTATTAATTTGGCTTTTCAACCTTATTAATCTCCCTTGAGTTTTTCACTCCCATAAATAATTCCTCCAAAGTGGTGAAGGGAGTTCTAATGGATTTATCCTCTGGTATATAGTGTTTGGGAATGATGTAAATTACCATGTATGACATCTCAGAAAGTTTCACGGAATTCCGTCGAGTCTAGATAGGTTTTTTTTAATTAATTAAAATTGCCTAAGGTTGGGTAATTTAATTAATTAATTTTAATTATTTTTGAGAAAATATTGTAAAAACTAGATCCTTGGGATTTTTCTAGGAGTATTTGTGCTCAAAGAAATGGAATGAGACCCCCTACACCCTTGGACCAAGTTTCAGCTCATTCAGACAACTTTTGCTAGGTGTTTGTCCATAGGGAGTCTTAGTCAGTGAAAATAGCAATTTTAATTGCTAGTCATGACATATGAAAATGTCATTTTTGTAATTTTTGAGAAAATGGAGTAAAGTAAAGATGGAAAATGACGAGAAATACTATTCCTAACCTTTTCCAACCCTCACATCACCTCCTCACCTAGCCATTAAGCAAAAATGTCACTATCCCTAGAGAGGTGTGCCCCCCTTCTACAAAGTCTCCAAAAAGTAAAAAATAAATAAAAAATTTAATGGGAGACTGATTCTATCCCTTGGTGTGCCTCCCTAGACCCTACAACTCATCATTTTACTTGTCAAATCCTTTCCAACTCACTCCAACTCATTTCCACTTCATCTATCCATGCCAAAACCCTGACTTAGCAAAACCCTAAAAGTGACTTTTCCTTGATGTGTGACACTTGTAACTCATCGAAGAGGGGTAGCTTTGCCTTCCCAAGTATAAATAGAACCCCTCCCTCACTCATTTCTCACCATCTCTTGAGATATTGTTATGCTACCAGATTCTTTCCCCATCTCTCTCTCTCATATGTCCATCTTGCTCTCACTCCACTTTTCTCTTGAGAGGTTTGGAGCAATTAGTTGTTGCAATCTCTCCCTTGATTAATAGAAAGGCTTTGAAGGATTTTGGAATAACAAAGATTAGTCTTGCTACTTCCATGCACATGAGATAATCTTGTTCCTTTGTTTTTCTTGTTTGATATCTACAATAAATATCTAAAGCAAACTAGTTTGTTTGGATAGATCATGCAATAGTGTAGTTGTAGATTTACTTGAGTAGGGTAGTAAGTAGTGCAAATTAGTTTGTATTACCTGTTTATATTGCCTTTTATTTGTTCTCATCTCACATTAGTTCACAAGCTACAGGTTTTCTTCAAGGGTTTTGTTGGGATAGCCTCGAGCAAGAGTCTACTCTCATAGCTCACCTAAACTTCATAGTCTTTCCTATCTTATTTTCTATTCATTTCATATCAGATTTTGTTGATTAACACTCATAGATAGGTCAATAAATTCAATATTATTTTCAGAAATTTATATGTAAAAAATTTATGTTTAAAAATAGAATTTTTTTAACCCTTTTGTGTGTTTTGCAGCATTTCCAGCAAGCAATAGCTTGCTGGTTTTTGTAGGTTCTTACTAGGTCAAGGGGTTATGCTGCCCATTTTCGGTCATAAAACACACCAAAAACTTGTCCTTTGATTGGGTAATAATACCCAACCACTCATCTTTCATTCTAGCATTGTAGCAAGCCCTCGGGAGTCCCTTGAGGTTTGTATTCTTGTAATTAATTTTTTGTTCTTGTAAAGTTTGTTAGTGCCTACACCTTGGGTGAGAGTTTGACAAAGCCACCCCCCAAAATCGTAAGACTAGGGTGTATATCTTAATTTTTGCAATTTTTTCATTCTTTTGTCCCACTTGTCATTAGGGCAAGGTTGTGTGGCTAGGATTCCTTTAGTATTAGTTTAGTTGTTTTATTTCCAACCCCCTTTGGTACAAAATAGGAAGGTTTGCCTCCACCTTGTGCCACTGTGAGTGGTTTGTAGCTCTTGTATTTTATTTCAAGTTTTTCTTTCCTTGTTGCCTACACCTTGGATGAGAAATTGACAAAGCCAACCCCCTATATAGTATGGCTAGTTTAGTTGTTTAGTTTCTATGTTGTGCTTAATGGATTAAAATCATCTAGAAATAGATCTCACACAACTAAGCACTAGCTTAAGCCTATGGAGGCATAGATTTAGATCTTATGCTTTAAAGTCTCTTTTATTTGCAAGTTTTACTTTCTAAGCATTTATTTTATTGCAAATGTTCATGGACAAATGGCGATGGTTCAAGGCAACTAAATAGTTTTCATTGCAAGATCTTGTCATTTAAGGATTTATTTTTTAATTTGCAAACACAAATGGGCATGTTAATGGTGTAAAAGCAATGTTTTTTTTCAGCATTTCCTTCAAGTTCTATATGTGGTTTACATGCAATAATCTAGTGATCTAGAACAAATTTTTATGTTGTTTTGAAGTTTCGGTTTTGGCACTTTTTGGGCAAGTAAAACTCACCTAAACACACCTAAACACCTAAAAACACTTAGTCCATAAGACTTATAAGTTATTAGACTTAATAGGACACCATAACACACTATCTTTTCCATTTAAAACGGGGTTCGAGGAAAACAACGGAAGGTGCTATTCCGGGGACAGTCTCATGGCGCACGACGTCCTTTCCAGGAGTACTCGGATCTTAGGGTTGACCTGTGAAGCTAGAGTAGTCCTCGTTGCCTCACTTCTTGAGCATCCAACAACCACTTAGTAATTGAGGGAGGAGATTTTTGGGTTGACACTTAGCTAGGAGTCACTCATCACTTAATAATCTTTAATCAATTCCTTAATCCACTACAACATTGTGCATCTTCATTTTTGGTATATCTTTGATGGTTGAGATTTAATTAACACTTGCAAGCACTCTTTCATATTTACATTTACATGCAAGTTTAACTTTTGCTTTGTGGATTAATCATCTAAGTGGTCATATTTGTGTTTTGGAACACTTTCTCTTTAAAACATCTTTCATTTAATTGGTGTTCACTTTATGGTGTGATCCCTCAAGAAGATGTTCATCCACTTGGAGGAACTCTCTTGACTAGGTATTGAGTGAATTGTGTATTTTATGCCATTGATAAGCAGTCCAATAGAGTAAGTGCTATTGTGAGCATGCTTGGCTTGATGTGTTGATGGTCATCTTGTCTTTAATCTCTTTATTTCCTGCACATTCAATCATATGGTTAGTTAATCTCTTTGTATTATTTGTATCTATTGTTGAGTATAATCTTGTGGTAGTTTAGGAATATTCATTGTTGTAGCCATTGTATCTTGTTCATAATTGTATCATCTACTCATCTTGTATCTAAATGTGGATTTGTATCTAACATTGTGGTGAAGTAATTGTAATCATTGTATTCTTTGTAAGTCTTGTGTAATTGAAACCCCTCAAACTCTAGTTGACCCCATTGCCCAATCCTAGGCACTAGTTTTAGTTGTCCTAGGGAAAGGTTTGTTTGACATATGAATTGTTGCATTTGCATTGTTGATTTTGCATCATAGGCTAGATATTCCCCCAACCTTTAAACTAATTAAAACCAACTTCTATAACATAACATTAATCTCATATAGTAACTAGGGTTTACCCTCCTTGGCTTCCCTAGGAGTAAGCCTAGACGGAAGAGGTTCAAGTGAAATTGAAAGAGTGGGCTTTGAACCTAGGCATTGTGCCTCCAAGGACACACTAAGTGAGCATGACTTAGCTCACGTTTGCAAGTGTGTATAAGGACGAAAACATCTTTGGCATCGTTGCTGGGGATAATTCATTTATCCTTGGTGAAAACGACTTAACTTTTTTTTTAAGAACTAAACAAATAAAAAACTTTAGTTCCTAAAATTTTTTGAACTTGCATTGGTTGATTTGTGTGTTTCTTTTCCAAGTGGCGACTCCTTTGAAAAAATATGTCAAGTATACTACAAGGAGCAATATTTGTGGGCTGCTTGAAAATCTTTGAGAAGAAGCACTCACTGATATCCAATTCTTGTTTCAACTTTTGTTTTCCTTCTTGTTTTTTATTTGTTTGATGCTCTTGTTTGTTTGATAAAATTGGTCATCTGGCGACTCCACTTTAAAATAATTTGACAAAGTATTCTTCAAGAAGGAACTCACGACTTGTTTTTCTTCATCATTGAACTTTAAAAAGTTTTTGGATGAAGTTAGCATGTTTCCCTTCTTGTTGGATCCTTAGCAATAATTTTGGGTCCCATATGTTTTTTCAATGAGTGACCTCACGAAACCTTTTGATTTTTCATAAATAGTTGGTTATCTTAATGATATACCTGATGATGTTCTTAACAATGTGCTTAATTTTCAATATGGCGATGATGCTTGTGCTCATGTCAAGGCCTTTGGCAATTAATTGATGATTGGACAATTCACCTATTTGTGAGGATGCTCTTATGCGATTGTTTTCATGGACTCTTTTGGTGGATGGCAGATATGTTGGTCATTGGTTTCTTCTTTATGAGGATAATTCGATCAAGACCATACGAGACTTTCTGCATGACTTTTTGGAAATATTTGGGGATGACTAGGATGAAATTTACAATGAGTTGATTGATGATTTTATGGAAAAATCGAAGAGAAAAATTTTTCCAGATATAGAAACAATCAGTTCAGACATAGAGGTTGATACTCCACCAGATCCCATTGAGGAGCCTAAAGATATCATTTTGAACATACAGTTTTCCCATGAAGAACAGTGTGAAGCCATGAATGAACAGTTTGTTCCCATGGAAGATCAATTGGAGATCATGGAAGCTGACTTTACAGAGACTTATATTGAATATCTGCATCCCCTTGAACTTTAGCTTGACAGTGAAAAAGATGAGGAAGTTCATAGGGAAATTCCGGATGAATCCATGGATGAGTCAGTCATCTATTTTGAGGAAGTAAAGGGATTTTATTTTGAAAATGTTGAATATCTATATAAATCAAGTCCCCACCCTCCTCCCGAGGAATCAATCTCTTCAGAGGAGAACTTTGACAACATTGACGAAAACAGTGCTATGGTTCCTTTGACATGTTCCTTTTCAACCTCTCAACCAGAAGATGAATTAATGCAGAATAATGGAAAAATAAAAGGAAACTTTATTTTATCAATGTCATATCATTATGAGTATTGGTTAGCCTTCCACCTTGGCATTCATGAGCAACAAAGTATTGAAATTTTACAAGACTTTTCATATTCCAGTGTTCGGTTGAAGGGAAGAAGGAACATGATTATTGGTTAGTTCTTCCTCTGAAAAAAATTCAAGTTAATAAAACTTGGGAAGGGACCTTCTATGAGTCATCCTGGACAAGGATGTTTCAGACACTTGTGGCTTCATTCCATCCAGTGCATGGATGGTTGTAACATATCTCTAACCCTTCTCCTTATTTTAGATTTGTATTATTTCATTCATTATGTCATTATGTACTTAGATTTGTTTTTGTATCATAGTTTCATGTTGTAATTAGAAATGTTTTACAATGGTTATTTATTTATGTTATTGTTGTTTATAGCATTTCATTTTTGTCATATATATGTATATTTATGTTGGGTATTGGTGAGCACCCCTTTTTGTAGATGCTAGATTCTCATATGCTCTCCTTCCCAAGTGTGAAGATGAAACACACGTCCCCATGTGGGGCCAGATGTTGATCGCCTATTCAACTAGGGGGTCAAAACCATGTACCATGAAGATATGCATCATCAAATGCTACCAAGTCAGAGAGTATTTGGTTCTACTGGGCAACTTTTGCCTCCAACACGTATTTTTGTAATCAGAATTTCCGCACCCTTGCATGGGTTAATAATGTAATAGGTCTGCATGGATCATAGTTAGGTCAGCTACCTTGGGATTTATTCATTAGGAGAGTTCCTTTCAATGAGTGTTTTTTATCCTTAGGTTATTAATTTGGCTTTTCAGCGTTATTAGTCTCCCTGGAGTTTTTCACTCCCACAAATAATTCCTCCAAAGTGGTGAAGGGAATTGTAATGGATTTATCCTATGGTAGCTAGTGTTTAGGAATGATGTAAATTATCATGTATGAAATCTCAGAAAGTTTCGCGGAATTTCGTCAAGTCTAGATAAGTTTTGTTTAATTAATTAAAATTGCTTAAGGTTGGGTAATTTAATTAATTATTTTTAATTATTTTTGAGCAAATATTGTAAAATCTAGGTCCTTGGGCTTTTTCTAGGGTTATTTGTGCTCAAAAAAATCGAATGAGCCCCCCTACACCCTTGGACCAATTTTCAACTCAGTCGGACAACTTTTGCTAGGTGTTTTTCCATAGGGAGTCTTAGTCAAAATAGCAATTTTAATTTCTAGTCATGACAGATGAAAAATGTCATTTTTGTAATTTTTGAGCAAATCGAGCAAAGTAAAGATGGAAAATCATGAGAAAGACTATTCATAACATTTTCCAACCCTCACATCACCCCCTCACCTAGCCATTAAGCAAAAACGTCACTTTCCCTAGAGAGGTGTGCCCCACTTCTAGAAAGTCTCCAAAAAGTAAAAAATAAATAAAAAATTCAGTGGGAGACTTATTATATCCCTTAGTCTGGCTCCCTAGACCCTACAACTCATCATTTGACTTGTCAAATCCTTTCCAACTCACTCCAACTCATTTCCACTTCATCCATCCATGCCAAAACCCTAACTTACCAAAACCCTAAAAGTGACTTATCCTTGATGTGTGACACTTATAACTCATCCAAGAGGGGTAGATTTGCCTTCCCAAGTATAAATAGAACCCCTCCCTCACTCATTTCTCACCATCTCTTAAGCTATTGTTATGCTACAGGATTCTTGCCCCATCTCTCTCTCTCTCTCTCTCATATGTCCCTCTTTCTCTCACTCCACTTTGCTCTTGAGAGGTTTGGAGCAATTAGTTGCTGCAATCTCTTGTTTGATTAATAGAAAGGATTTGGAGAATTTTGGAATAACAAAGATTAGTCTTTCTACTTCCATGCCCCTGAGGTGATCTTGTTCCTTTGTTTTTCTTGTTTGAGATCTAGAGTAAATATCTAAAGCAAATTAGTTTGTTTGGATAGATCACGCAATAGTATAGTTGTAGATCTACCTGAGTAGGGTAGTAAGTAGTGCAAATTAGTTTGTATTACTTGTTTATGTTGTCTTTTATTTGCTATCATCTCACATTGGTTCACAAGTTGCAGGTTTTCTTCAAGGGTTTTGTTGGGATAGTCTCGAGCAAGAGTCTACCCTCATAGCTCACCTAAACTTCATAGTCTTTCCTATCTTATTTTTGTTGATTAAGGTTGGTTGTCATTGATGTCAACCCTTGAAGAAAGCCCCGAAGCACAAAGGTTGGGTAATGGATGAAATATTGTTTGATGCAAAGATGACTCATTATTGTCTTGTCATGGTTGATAATAAGTAGAAATGGTTGAACTCCAAAGTGGTCTCCTTATGGTGAAATCCCTCATGGGAAGACGCTTTGCGGATTGAGTTATCCTATAAGTATGGTTAGAGAACCCATTCTTATTTGTGGAATAATGAGATGACTAGTGAATTTGTCAGTGTAACTATCCTATATGGATAGTGCTTTTCATGCCATTTCCAGTGGTATGTGGAATGTCACATAACTCCTCACGGTTACAGAGTTATGGCAATGAGAAGTTGGAGAACCCAGGTTTGGGTAATGGACCCAAGTTTGTTTGATGTATAACAGTATGAGTTTTGATATATTTTCATGTAATACTATTCTATATGGATAGTATATGTCATTCCATTTCTGGTGGTATGTAGAACGTCACATAACTCCTCATGGTTTGAGAGTTATGGCCTTACGAAGTTGGAGGACCCTCATATGTCATCTAGAATCCCCAAAAG
>JASDQU010310135.1:36816-63350 GCA_032191745.1 Picea mariana | reverse complement strand
CCAATCCTCCAACGGTCGTTCTCTTGTAAATACCAGATCTGATGGTCCAGATATAATTCTTCAAAAATCTGACTTCACCTCGATCTAATGATCTTTGTTTTGATCTTTTCATCATTATTTCTCCCGAGATTTTAATAACTTACGCTTTGTTACTTCTTCTGTACATGGATTCTCTGCATGCTTCCTCTCTTAATCTTTAGAGTGGATTCCTCTACACTTTGCATTATGTCTTCTATCCGATTACTCCTTAAAACTATCTCAATGTGTAAGATTCTTTCTTGAATCTTTTTGAGTTTTCTTGTGGGGATTTCGATCACGATGGTATTTCTACAATGCGCTTCTTCCTTCTGAGATTTGATTAATGTCCTTGCTTCTGAGCTTGAATCTATGCATATTGTTTGAATTTTTCATTCTCTGCATACTGTTTGACATTTTCATTCTCTACTAATTGTTATATTTTTAACATCAATGACAATTCATTAATGATAACTCATTAATGACAATTCATCATAACAACTTATCATCATATCACAATGACATCAACTATTGACATTTTCATTCTCTGCATACTGTTTGACATTTTCATTCTCTGCTAGCTATTATATTGTTGACATCAATGACAATTCATTAATGATAACTCATCAATGACAATTCATCATGACAACTTATCATCATATCACAATGACATCAATTGTTGACATGAATGACAACATATCAATAACAATCTGTCCAACAATATCCCCCTTTGTCATTGAGGGAAACACACTAAATTCATACACAAACTCCTCTTGGGATGATGCTTTTCTCCTATGAAGTTACTCTCCCCCTTTGACATCAATGGCAAAGGGTTGCTCCCCTTATGATCAACATATGTATGTCTGCATGTTGTTGACCAAAATATGAACTTGGGTAACTCCCCCTGCAATCATGCTTTGCCTACCATAACTGAATGAATCCCCATGTCAATATTCTCTCTTTGCCTCTGACTACTCTCCCCCTTTGTTTCTAAAAGGGTAGTTATTTCTGACAAGATCTCTTCCCCTGTCAATTTACTTAATTGTTTATCTCAGTCCATTGGAATATTTGTGTTCATATAAGTAGTCTTCTTGATACCAACTTGTAGTGATACCCATTTGTAGTGATCAAGTCTTTCAAAATTTAATCTAATCACTTTCTTATTTAATAACCAAAATACTCCTCCTGGGTTTTTACTGACTTTCCTTTGTCAAATAGAACAAGAGTATGAATCTTACTAATCTTTTTTTTTTTATCTGCTTCTTATTCTTCTTTGATATTTCACATGAATATCAATTGAGGAATGATACCAATTTATTTAAATACCAATTTTGTTATCAATTGATCTTTGTTGAATGATACTCCTTGAACTTCTTTGTTACCTTTATTTTCCCTCTTCTCGTATTCTACAACTAACCCTACCAATGATTTTTCTTTTGACCACTAATCTATAGATAGTCAATATTTTTCATATGTTAATTTTTAAAACTCTTGGTATAATCCTTTGATTTTTTAGAAACCAAATTTAAACTTCTTTTTGTATTTTCTTTCTTTGGCTAACAAATTATGACATCATCAAAATTTGATATTGTCCCATATTCTTCTATAGGCACTTCCTTTTCTTGAGCTTTATTTATTTCATATTGAATTTCACATTCTTTATTAGGACCTTTGCCCATCATGTTCTTATTATTAATTTATTCATTTTCATGTGTAATATCATCTTTCTTGCTTTCTCCTTCATATTTTCTTCTCCATATCCTTCTATGAGATATTATGTTTTTTGGATCTTCTCTTTCTAATTGTGTTTTTGGAGATATGTCATCTCCTTTCTTCTTCCAACTTTTATTAGGTTTTGTCATTGACTTGAATGAATTATTTAAGGATTGAATTTTTGAACTCCTGTAGCTTTGGGATTTGTGCCCAAACCTATCACAATTGTAACATCTCATTGTATGACAAAATTTTGTTGTGTGCCCAAAAAAAGTACATCTCCAACATCTAATTGAGTTTTTGGATTTTCTTGTATATCCTTTCTCTAGTTTCTTGCAATCCATTGCTTTATGGCCAAATCTATGAAAAGAAAATCAATAGCCATTGAAGGTGTTTCCATTCTTGATTCTATTTTGGCTTGAGAAATATGTCATTTGATTTTCTTCTTCCTTTTTACTTCTATATCTTCCTTCCTTAACAAAGTTCATGACTTGTAATTTCTTTGTAATTGCACCTTTTCTCTTTGAGGAGGATGATCCTTTCTCATGTTTGTAAATGGTGCTCCATTTGTCATTGTCTTCTTTCTTATTGTATCCAAGACCAGTTTTGTCATCAACTAATTTTTGGCTCTTCCAGATCAAATCTAAGATAACTGAGCTATTCTGAAAATTGACAATCTTATTTGTCTTTTGATTCACCTTTTTGAGATTGACTATTTCTAACTTCAACATGTGACATAATTCTTCCTTTTTAGTCAACTGAATCTTCAAGGCTTCTTCCTTTTTCTTAGCTTCTTCATTTTGAGTCATTATATCTTCATTAGTACTTTCATTTATCTTTTTGAAATTGATGATTTTCAATTCCAACATGTGGTAAGAATTTTCTTTCATTTTTAACTGGATCTTTAGGTCTTCTTCACTTTCTTTAATTTTCTCAAGTTGAGTGTTTAGATTGTTAACTAATTCTTATGATTCTTTTAGTAATTCTTTTCTTTTACTGTCATGTGTCTTTATTTCTTCCACCTCTTATGTTAGATTAGTAACTTCGGTTTTCAATCTTTTGATCTTATTTTATTTGTCTCCTAGCTAAACTCTCTGTTCAAACTCTTCATGGCTAGATTGATCTAACTGTTGAAGTAGCAACATATATTTTTGCTGAAGTTTATCCAACTCTTCTAGAGTGCACATAATTGTATACTCAATATTGTCAATAGCCTCCATATGAACTTTAATATGTATACCATTTCCTGGTTCCATGCAAATATCTTCTATTGCAATTGTAACATCAGTCTTAAGATTATGTAATTTTCTTTAATGATTACTGAGGTATGCCTCAATTCATTGATGAGGTTTTCTTATTCATTTATGAGTAAGGATTGAATTAAATTCTTCATTTCATTCTGATTAGAAATGTCTTTAAATGTATTATGTTCTTCAATCTGATAGCAAATTTCCTTTTCTTTATCTTGTTCCTTATTTTAATAAGAATTCTCTTCTTCTGAGTTTTGTTCTTTATTCTGACAGGAATCCTCTTTATCTGAGTCTTGGTCCTCACTTTGACTGGATTTCTCTTCTTCTTGTGTTTCATTATGATAACAATTTTCTAGTTGGAGCCATAATTCTTTAGCATATTTGTAGTGCCTCATCTTTTCTTTGACTTGGTCTAAAAATCCATCCTGGATTGTTTTTAAGGATAATGAATTTTTTCTCCTTGCATCCTTTGCAGTTTTGGTTTTTCTCTTTCAAGTAGTTAAGTACAAGGGCTTACTTACTGCTAAATCTCAAACTCTAGATCCTCTTGACTTTAGATATCTTTTCATATTTTCCCTCCATGATGAATAATCTATTCCATCAAATAAGGGAGCTTCACTTGTGGAGATAAAAATTTGTCCACCCATTTCTTATGAATCTGCCTTTAGTGTTTAAATTGTGCTGAAGGCACCTGCTCTAATACCAATTGTTGAAATGGACACTTGACACTAAGAGGGGGGGGTGAATCAGTGTCACAAAAATTTGGACAATTTTCCACTTTTCATAAATTAACTGAACAACATATATTTATTTCATTTTCTTAATCAATACATACAAAAGAATAAATACTTTATTTATTTATATAACTTGAATGAATACATAAGATCAATCTTTGAATTTCATCTTCAAAAAATTACGAGAGACCCAACTCTCTATTACAAGACACAACTTGTAGTTCTCAGATCCAACTAAGAAATGAGGAATCCAACCCTCATAACAAGTCCTAGCTTGTTGATCTCAGATCCAACTGAGATGTGAGGAATCCAATCCTCATACAAGACCCAGTTTATAAACATGCACTAACCTGATAGAATGAACCTTCACTTAATCCATTATATATAAATATATATGTACTTCAACAAATTCAACTATCCTTCTTCTCACCATTCTTTCTTGTTTATATAGTCTTCCAACTGGTGTGAATTTGGATCATTGTGTCTTTTGATATTTGAACCATTGTACCTTTTCATTTAAATGATAATATTAAACTTTAAATAATTTCATTTTTCCTTTTATCCTTTATTCATAATGCTCATGATTTAACTCTCTTAATCATGACTATGTGTCAATTCTTTTGTCTTCATGAGTTGATCACATACATAGATCGACTCATTATATCATACTCATGCTTCTGTTATGTTCTCAGTTCACCAACAGATCATATTTGATCTTTTATTGATTCTCTATATTATTCTAGTGTTAACTCTCTATCAAATTAAATATGTATGAGGCACTTCCTTCAAACCATTTACATATGACCATATGCGAAAAACCACGGTCATATTATTTTAAGCACTGCCTCTTCTTTTATCCTTATTTCTTTATTCCATATGACCACAAGCGTTGACCTGACACTATGCTAAATAAGTGCTTGATCACTTGTCAAGGTCGATGGTCATGTTTTAATTGCACGATGAGATGGACGACTGTTGTTACTTTGAGACTTCGTCCTTCGCAACTTCCATCCTCTGTAAACTTTCAAATCCCCCAAAGAAGATTTCGTTGTAGTAGATAGAACGATCGATATTTTATTTTCACGATGAACGGTTCTCGTTCATTTCAAAACTTCGAGTTGGTGGTGAAACTCCCAGAGTGACGTAACTTGATGAAATCACTGTTGACTTGGCACTGGCTGAGTGGCTGCCACATGTCACTTAGATTCATGAATTACACATACTTGAAATGATAATATCACCTTGACACTTCTCACCATTTGATTGTTCCACGTGTCCTTGCTAATGTGGTCTACTGATGTGGATCTCCTGATGTGTGTGCTATGTGTCTTCCCTTCTGGATCTAACGGTCTTAATGTATTCTCCAAATTTGATGATCCTTCTTTATGGATTACTTTGTCCTTCCACTCAACTTGATCCAATAGTCGAGAATGCTCCCAGAGTAGATCAACGATCACGGATGATTGTGGGGTCCCAACTAGCACAATGTTTAAAACTATCACCGAGTTCCACAATGGAAAATGCTCGTTGGTAGTGGAACTGATGCCAACTGTAGATCTATTGGTGGGTGATGATCGACGATCTAGACTAATTGTGTGATTGGAAATAACATGCTATTTAAATCTCCCTTCATGCTCCGCAATGAAATTCTTAAAACAATAACAGGGTAGAAGATTGCTCCAATTTCTTGTCAATGTGTTCGAGTGAATCAGTGTGATTTAGCATCAGCACACATTCCTTTGCTTCAGTGATAATCTTAGAATTTTTAGTTGATACAACCTTAGAATTATATTATTTCACTAATGCTCTGATGTAGTTACTTGTTATCCCCTTTCTTCTTACACTTTGCAAATTACAATTTATAACTCAAATTCATCTCCTCATTTAGCCTTTATCCTATGGAGAGGAACACTGACCAGTCAATGTTCCTATTTGTTTTCAGAAATTCGACTCCATATCCCTAAGTTTCCTCTCCCTTCCTTGCCAGCAGAATTACAAACCCCCCCAAAACAAACAAAATCTAGCCATTGATTGTCAAATAAATACCAAGTGACAGGAGAGAGCCCTATCTGAGCTGAGAAGGCTAGTACCTAGCTCTAAATCTAGTTTGTAGGTTACCTCTGTCATTTGTTTTATCCGTCGAACAAATTTACAGAGTGCTAACATTCTGGCGCCGTTGTCGGGGAGCGAAGATGAAATGTTCCCTGGAAGAAACGACAAAGTTCAGATCTGAGTACTGATGGTGAAAAGTATTCAGACACAAAAAGGTTGTACATGATTCACCTAGAGACTCCATTTTCAAGAATATAGAATTCTAATTTTTCATGGTGACTCCATTGTCCAAAGACTCAGTAGCCTGAATATTTTATTGGCGACTCCAATAAAACGTCAAATGTGATTCAGAGACTCCACTGGAGGACAAGATCCATTGACAGAGCTATGAAAGGACATCATGGGAGAAAACAAGTACCTAAAGTTGAGTTTTTTCCAAGACATAATATTTTTTGTTACTAAGTACCCTTTGTCCTTTCCTGAACATGCTAAACACATTTTTCTTTACCTGCTGCATTCAAATGATGATCATGATAATCTTGCAATTGTATATCCTCCTCCTAAAGTTGTACATATATCTCCTCAGTTTATCAATGATTTTGATCAAAATCTTACATTTGGGCCATGTGATGACCATAACCAAGTTGATGAGCCTCATGAAACCAAGACTGATGTCTCACCTATTGTACTTGATACAACACCCTCCAATATTCAACCTAGATACAATCATTTAAAATTACCTCATATCCTTTATGATTTTTCTCCAAAGCACTATAAGTACCTACCTGTGTTTGATGGAGAACCTAATGCAATCACAGTTGAAAAACACATCCAAGAGTTTGAACATTTTATAGATTTGTTTGAGATTGATCATGATGATGTTTGTATGAGGGCCTTCTCTCAATCCTTGAAAGGGAATACCAAACACTGGTTTAAACATTTGCAGCTAGAGACAATTAGCTCATGGGAGGAATTGAAGAATGTTTTTTTGAAGTTTTAGGGCAAGGAAAAATCTTTGGATCTAAAAATTACAGAGTTCTATGCCTTGAAAAGGCAGAGCAATGAAACTATTTCTATGCTCAGTAGAATATTTTCTAGTATTTATTACAATTTGCCCAAATAAATTCAACCCACTAAAGCTGCTTCCATGCTCCATTATACAACAACTCTTCATCGAGATTGTATTTCCTCCTGATGGAAAGAATACCTAAGTCCTTACAACACATGTTTAATGATGATCAAGAGATTCAACACAATATCCAAGCATGTAAACAGATTCAAAATGAGGATTTGGATGTTGAAGAACATGATAGTGAATATGAATAGAAAAAATTGATTTGAATATTGAGCAGAGAGTTAATAATATCATAGGCCCTCTTGAAGTTTTAAATGCTAATGATTTTGCAAAGGATTATATTCCACTTATTGAAATATAAAGCACTAATTTAACTTTTTTTGGCACAGGGGCAGACCCAGTTTTCAACGCTTCAATAACGCACCAACAAAACCCTAACTACCAGCCTTTTCGGCAACACCTGTGAAGTAGATGCAGTCTCATCCAAGGTAGAGCCAGGGGGGTTACATGACTCAAGTGTCTGTAACCAATCTGGGACATAGATATGTGATTATAACACTTCGCAGAGTACTTAGGGACAACACACATTATTAGCTTTATTCACATCGCAGATCAAACCCTAAGAACATATCAACGCAGTAACAATGAAAAATTATACATCGCACTTAGCATCATAAGTTATATCTAACACATTCAACATAAAAAAAGAACTAAGCATTCATAGATCCATCTACCATTCATAATATTCAATGCACTAAGAAAATTCACAAGATAAACATTACAGTACAAAGAAAACCATCAACACATGATATATGTGGTTCACCCCAGTGTGGGGCTACATCCACCAACTGCTTCTTCTTCTATTATTCTGCTTCAATATCTAACATTCATCTCCTCCTGTGCACTAAGACACATAGCCAAGATTCACACTAGATAGGTGATCTACGCACTAAGCACCAGATCCACCTTCCCAAAATCAGGTCAAGGCACAACGCCGACTCCTCTATTACACACAAAGTCTTACATACACAGTCTATTGCACAAAGAAACTCAAAAATACTTGCCTCTTGCACTTAGCTACTTACACTGCTTTTAGCACTAAGCTTCCACACTTTCTACATTACATTCCTTCCTATATATACTTTTACATCCCTTACAAAAAGGCCTAATCATGGGTAAACCAATGGGATGACATCCCAAAACCCTAATACAAAAACCCTAATGAACCCCTTGCTAGGTCCACAAAATAAGTGAGATCTCGTGATCTCAGCTTCTCCTGGGCGCTCCATCTTGGACCAGCCTATCGAAGTCCAAAAAGAGGTTAAACCTAACCAATGTTTCCTCAAAACTTGGTCGAGGGCCAACAGGCCCCCAACACTCACCTATGACTCGTCCCGAGTCACTCAGATCTGGGTAACACTTCTTTAAAGGCCTCGATCTTATCTCGAGCTACCTCGACCTGCTGCTTCGCCTGAGCCTCCTGCTCAGTGAGCTCCTTGAGTACTTTCTCGGTAACAGGCCCTTCTAGACACTGTTCCACTGTCGCAACCAATTGGTCTAGCTGCGAGCCTTGTCCTTCGATCTCGTCAAACACTCTGCAAGCTTCATCGTGCACTGGTTGTAACCTATGTGTGACCTCCATGACTCTACCCTAGATGGAAGTAATCTGTTGTTCCACCACGTGTTGTTCTTGTGATCTCTTCATTTTCTCGACTGCAGTGAGTGACTTCATCTGCGCTTGAACTGTTAGTGCTTGTTGTTGCGCCTCCTATAGCTGTGCTTCCAACTTCCTAAGATTTGGGTCTTTCATAAGGCATTTGTAGGTTTGCATGCTTCTGTTGCTTAGCTGCTTGCATTCTGAGGCGAGGACTTTGATTCTTTCCACTGCACTCTTAGTGACTTCCTCCTTCTAATCACACACTTCTTGTAGAGTGCTAGATACTTCTTGAAGCTCCAACTCCGTTACCCTTGCTTGAAGTTGATGGATGGCCTCAACGAGCTTCGTCACTTGGACCACAACTGCCTCATCTTCTTCTTATGCCAAGCTTGGCATAGAGTGAAGTGTTAGTCTCACTACTTACTTGACTGTAGTCTTCTCTGTGAGCAATTGGTCCTTTTCCCTCTATATTTACGATTTGTCTTCCTCGAGCATCGCCCGTAACTCATCCTTCTCATTTTCATAAGCGATCACACAGTACTGTGCAACTTGTAGTTGCTACAAGATTTCTTCTTTCTCTTTCTTCAGAGCTTCAGTAGCCTATTCCTTTTCTTCTTGGACTTGTTGAAGTTGAGCCTCTATTGCATTTGCCAATTTGTGAAGTTGGGCTGGTTCATTCCCCAACTCTGCAATCTCCGACGAGGAGGGCACAGTAGGTACTGTGCGGCTAAATTGAATAGATCATTGTATCTCCTTCAGCTCCTTCTCAACTCGCACATATAGCTCTTCTTTCTTCGCGCCATATCTCTGTAATAGGTCCTCAGACACATCCTCCATTGCTCTGTGGACTAGACTAATGTCATCCTCCATGAACATAGCCTCTAACTGGGGATTACTTGCACGGGTCTTCTTTCTTGCCGAGGGTTTCTACAGAGAACCCTTCCTTTTCTTCTATGTTTCTGTCTTGGCAAGGGGGTCCTTCGGTGGTGTAGCTTCACCTTATCCTTGTTTATCTCCTTCTTCCCCTCCTACTTCTTGATTTACTTCATCTCCTCCTCCTCCCGCGGGTGAGCTAGGTCTACTTTCTTCTGAGGCGTTGTCCTCCTCATCAGTCTCTATATCTTGGACTTACTTCTTTTTCTTATTCTTCTTCGTGCTAGTTTGTCCGAAATGCTCAGCCCAGGTGACCAAGGGGCTTCTGAAGTTGTCAGGGTCTGAGAGTTATGCATCATTGACTGGTGCAAGGAACTCTGTCAGCCATTCCTTGGTGATCTCCTTCATATCTTCGTCGATCATCTTATAGTAGGACTATAATTTCTCCTTGCTCTCATCCCTGTGCGCAGTGATATAAACGAAATGTCGATCTGTGCGGAACTTAGCTAATGGAATGTATTGATGCAATGTTCATGGATTCATGCGAGGGAACGAATCAATAGAAACCTTCACCTGCTAATAGTAGGCATGGAACACTGCATTCGACGACCACTTCTTTGACATGTCATTCATGTACCATAGAGTAGAGAACATCACAACCAATGGATCCAAAGGTTCTATCTCCGGGAAGGTAGCTCCTTCCGGCATTTTCCAAGCGACAAATGCTATTAGCACAAGAAACCAAATGAAATGGAACTCGTATCCTTAATCTCGCGCTTCGTGGAAGTATTTCTTGAGCTTGTTGATGAGGTATCTCGCCCAGTTCATTTGTATCCCATCCATGCACTTCCTTGTGAGGTCCATCATGAACCTGGTGACCTATGTGGGGTGGTTCTTTTTGACAATCTTGCTAGCTATAAGCTGACAAGCAAGGTGCACTGTGCCATCCTGGATGGAGCCTACCTGGTAGCCTTTCTTTCCCTTCTTAACTTCGTTTCATTCTTTCTTTATGCACTATGTGAGGGAGCGATCTGAAGTCTTCCCTAGGTAGAACTATTGAGGGTCGGGTCCCTACATGCTTAGTCCTATGATCAGGTGGATCAACACTAGATCCACAGTAATGCGTCTGTCGAGCCATAGGTATCGTCCATGATAGCATGACAAGAGGAGTTTAACACAAGCGTTAACCTACTGATGTCGACCAAAGTGAGGGATATTCATTACTTTGAGTATCGTGGACTGCGCTATATCCTTAATCCATGACTGGGAGACTATGTGGGGCTTCTTCCCAGTCGTCTTCATCAAATATCTGTGAGGCGCAAGCATCGCATAGTTCTTTCTGTCGCCGATATTGAAATCAATGTTCTTCAATGCTGGGATCTATCCCAACTGGCTTCCCTCTACGTGTATCCCCTTCAAGATGTATGTGGTGATCAATGTGTACTCAAAATCCCATGGAATGCTATCGCAATTAACTGTACCAACCAAAGGTGGTATGTAATCAGGTAAGATCGACAGGATTTGTTTCACGTTAGCTAGATCATCGTGATTCTTACTTCGCTTCTCGGTAGTAGGGTTGGCACGTTTTGAGAGACGTCCAATCGAAGGGGAAGCTTGTAGTCCCCTGGTCGATGATTCTTGTACTCCCTCAGACATAGCTTTATTAGCCATAAACTTCTTCAGAAATTCTTCAATAGACTTCTCTAGCTCGGTGCGCTCAATCGACATTCTCACTGTTAACAAATAAGTCGAAGTAGGTGAGTGGATAGCGGGGTAAGCAACATATGGCAAGGTCTAATAGCACAGTTCAACACACACAATAACTTATTTGTTATCTCAGATAATCACAGGTATAAAAAAGTGGTCCCGACTCAGTGTTCGATGGGTTAAATAAGTGAGCATCGTAACAGATTCCGCCAATGGGCAGGAATGCCTCAATCAATATGAATCAGGCTGCTATGGTGCAGTCTCAACATCCCAAACGTAGTCTAGTCACCCATAAATGTGTTTCTTAGCTGTTCGGAGCATCGTTCTAATGGTTGGGGTGCCTCCAATGGTCATATAGCTTCATCGGGGTGAAGTCCCATTCTACGTGGTTCTGTTGTTTCGACGAGGTTCAGAGACTGCAAGCCTGCCTCCTGTGAAGTCTTCTTTGGAAATTCCTGTAGCTTTCCTAACTTGGCTTTCTTCTTACTGAGCTTCCTTGCCTTCTTTCCTGTGATACGAGTCTCTGGATTCCTCTTTCCATTCTTATTCTTATCTTCTCCTAGCGTGGTAGCTTCACACTGTTGATGTACTCTCAAAAGGTTCAAAGTTAATATCCCTTCCCTTACTGATTCCTGGGTGGATATACTTTCTTCTTGCATGGATAGGTCCTTCAAACCTTCTTGCATTATTTCAACCTCGATAGCTAATTTTCCGGTCTTTTGTTGTTTCTACTTAACTTCTCGTTCTTCTATCAGTCAATCTATTCTTCTGGCTATGGAATCCCTTGGTTCTTGCTTTTTATTTTCTGTAGCTTCTTCCTTTGTTTTCTTTCTGATATGATCTTTCTCAATCCAAGTATTACCTAACAAAAAAGGGAATGGGGCATTGTTCTCAACAAACCTAATAACTTCAAATTCTTCTTTTGTCGGTGTTCCATGGATGATAATAGGTACACTAGTAACTCTTCCACATAGGGTTATCATCCTTCCTTTAAATAAACCTATTCTTTCCAATGAAGGTATCACAATAGTCTTCCCCAAGATTTCCCAAGTGCTTTCTGTCATAATATCACTTGTGTCTCTTCATCCAAGACACAGTCTATGTCGAAGTCTCCTATTCTTGTATTTATGTGTTGTTTTTCCTTCAAGATCTCTGATAAACTGACATCTTTGTGATCATCCATTAATTCTTTTAACTGTACTAACATAGTCTGAGATTTGTCTGATTCTTTCTCTTTATGATTTTCTAATATGATCTTATTCTCTTGATTCATATTCATTTGTTCAACTTTAGCAATCATCCTTGGACAATCTTCAACTTCATGACCAACAATTTTACAACAAAGACAAAKAGGACTTGTWCCAGGGAATTCCTTAGCAAGATGTCCCAGTCTTCTGCAGTTATAACATAATGCCAATCCTCTCTTTCTCTTATAATTTCCCCAACTTCTCCCATACTGCGCACTAGGATCACAGTGCTGGACCTACAATTTGCAAAAAATCTTTCTAGGTTTTTGCATCCACGTATTAGTCCAAAAATTCTTTCTATGCATAAGAATAACATATCTTTCTCTAGTTATATCAAATTTATTCAGATCAACTCTTTCTTCTAACTGTACCCTAGCTTTCAGGCTAGGAAAAAATCTATCAAACATACCTAGATTCATGCTTTCGAAACAAAAATTTCCACTTATCTTACTCTATCTAAGCACAAAGATTCACTTCTTTCAAGATCTTACCTCTTTTCTTCAGATTGGGTTTCTTTCTTAGCACAGAGTTTCACAAGTCAAGAAGAGTACTACGCACTACAACAACATATCTATGCACAATTATTCTCTTTTGTTTACTTTAGTTCCCAACAATCATAGTTTCAGGTCCCGACAATGGAACCATTTGTTGGCACAGGGGAAGACCCAGGGTTCAGCGCTTCAACAATGCACCAACAAAACCCTAAATACCGACCCTTTCAGAAACACCTGTGAAGAATATGCGGTCTCACCCGAGGTAGAGGCAGGGGGGGTTACAGGACTCAAGTGTCTATAACCAAGTCGGGACACAGATATGTGATTATAACACTTCACAGAGTACTTAGGGACAACACACATTATTAGCTTTATTCACATCGCAGATCAAACCCTAAGAACATATCGACGCAGTAACAATGACAAAATATACATCGCACTTAACATTAGAAGTTATATCTAACACATTCAACATAAACAAATCACTAAGCATTCATATATCTATCTACCATTCATAACATTCAATGCACTAAGAAAATTCACAACATAAACATTACAACACAAAGAAATCCATCAACAGATGATATATGTGGTTCACTCCAGTGTGGGGCTATGTCCACCAACTTCTTCTTGTTTTATTATTCTTCTTCAATCTTTTACATTCATCTGCTCTTGTGCACTAATCCATAGAGCCAAGCTTCACACTCGACATGTGATATGCGCACTAAGCACTAGATCCACCTTCCCAAAATCAAGTCAAGGCACATAGCCAACTCCTCTATTACACACAAATTCTTACATACATAGTATGTTGCACAAAGCAACTCAGAACTACTTGCCTCTTGCACTTAGCTACTTACACCACTTTTATCACTAAGCTTCCACACTTTCTATATTACATTCCTTCCTATATATACTTTTATATCCCTTACAAAAAGGCCTAATCATGGGTAAACCCATGGGCCGACATCCCAAAAACCTAATACAAAAACACTAATGAACCCCTTGTTGGGTCCGCAAAATAAGTGATATCCCGTGATCTCATCTTCGCCTGGGCGCTCCATCTTGGACCAGCCTGTCGAAGTCCAAAAAGAGGTCAAACCTAACCATTATTTCCTCAAAACTTGGTCGACGTCCAACAACTTATGATCCATCCCATGATAAGCATGGGTCTGATTGTTTTATGTATTCATTTGTAGACAGTCAAGAATATGAATTTGCAAATCAACTTGTTGAAGAGAAGATTGATGTTCCAAGATTTTCCTTGTTAGATGACATTGCAGATGTTTCTAATTTGCCTATATATGATTCTCCCCCGTTGAATAGGTACTTAAGGGATGAATTATTTGTGAACATCTTAAAATGTTTTCCAAGTAGGTAATTCCTGAACTTTTGAAGTGAATACACCATTGCTAGACCTTCTCTCTCTGTAATGTTGTAGTTCTTTTCGGAGTCTGACAATTTTCATCTTGCAAATGCTATGGGATGATCCAATTCTCCTGCTCCTGGTTGCACCAAAATATCTCCAATTTCTATGGCCGATGCATCTACATGTACGTGGAATGTCTTCTCCCAGTCTGAGAATACTAGTATTGGAGAGACAACCATTTTTTCTTTCAGTGTATCCATACCATGTTGACAATCCTCATTCCACTGGAACTTTGTATCTTTCCTTAACACTTTCTCCATTGGCATGGTGATCTGCACGTACCCTTTTATAAATTTTCTGTAGTATCCTGTGTATCCCAATATCTCTCTCAGTTGTCAAACTATTTTTGGTCGAGGCAGGTTAACGATTACTGCAATTTTGGTAGGATCTACTAGTAAACCTTGTTTGCATACTATATGGCCCAATAATATCCCAAACGGTGTTCCGAATATGCACTTCTTGATGTTTAATGATATCCAGCATTTCCTGCATCTTTCTAACATCAGTCGCAAGACCTCTACATGATATTTCAACATGGTATAGATTTTCCAATCATCCAAGTATACCTCTAAGAACTGGTGGATAAATTCTTTAAATGCAGCCATGATCACTCTAGAAAATATTGTTGGTGCATTCTTTANAATCTGATGGTATCCTGAAAACCCATCGGTGAATGAATAAACTTCCTGTCCTTCTACGTTCTCCAACACCTCATCCGTGAATGGCATAGGGAATGGGTCATGTAGGCACACATCATTCAAATTACTCAAGTCGACTCATATTCTTATCTCACCTTGTTTTTTCTCCTGAAATACCATCGGACTTATCCATTGTGATTCTTCCACAGGTTCTATGATTCCGGCTTCGAGCATCCTATCGATCTCAGCTTTGAATTTTTGCTTATATATCAGATTTAGTCTGTATGGTCGGTGTCTAATCACTCTTTCCTAAGCTCTGAGTGGTATATTCATTTCACCTAGCTCTCCTACTAAACCCTTCATTTATGTAAACATTGTGGGGAACAGGTCGTTGTACTCACGCAGTAAATCTATTATGCTTTCCAGTGTCTACTCATCCCAATAGTCTCCAATGTTGGCCATTTTAAGACTCTCAACTGTCCCAATTTTGACTTTTTTCACCTTGATCGATGCAACAATTACTTCTGATTCTATAGGTGGACCTTCAACTTCTCTTTCACCTTCAACTTCCTCAATTTAAATGTCATGCGGATTGTCCTCCTCTAGTACTTCTTCCTGCACATGGTAGCATGGCAACAATTCTTTCACTATCTATCTATTCTGTTGTTGGTCCTCTGTTATGAGTTATATTTATGGTTTCTTAATGAATATCACCCCTCTTATCTTCTTAAATGATGCATCTATGTTGGGGTTCTCATGCTCGAATGAGAAAGTGACTATAAAGTTCTGCTGCAATACTGGTCATTTCGTAGTTCCTCTGCATAGTTCCTGGTCCATATACTAGTTTGTTGGGATTCCCTCTAATGCATGTATGAAATGATGAGGCCATTCTTCTGGGGGTGTCATTTTCCACAGTGTTGTGCACTTCTTCAAGTGTTCCTATGGTGTCCCCAGTCCATCATACTTCTGTTGTTGGCTGCTTCTTTGTTTTGCACCAAACCTTATGCGCAGTAACCATTTACATTGGTACCAATCCATGATTGTTTCTTTGTGTGTGCCCCACCATCGTGTAGGTGTGGTCTTGAGTGCTATATCTAGTGCTAAGAGTCTCTGTTTTTCTAATACTTCATCCTTGTACTATGTCAAGAATGCTTCTAGATCATTCACCCCATGGAAGCTGGGTGGTTCCCTTATCTCTGTACCTACCCATCTTACCGCGTGATCTATTCTTGCACATCTCCTTGTGGACACTTTGTGTAGCCTCTGTTGCCAGTTCTCTAAGACTGTATCTTATTCTGACGAACAAGAAGTAATGCTCCACCAACTGAGTATCCCATCTGTAGTTGGGTTTATGTAATCCTCATATCGCACAGTTGTTCTGTACAACTGGCTAATTTCCTCCAAGTCCAAGCAAGTAAGCTCTACAAACCTCTCCCCTTCCGATGGGTCTAATGGCGCAATGACCCTGTATTCTCCTGACTCAAATGTCATTTTCTGTGTCTTTAAATTGATTATGGCTTGGTTATCGAACACCCAATCCAATCCCAGTAATGCTAGATATGGTGTTGTGCCGTCCACTATCTCTATTACTTCAAAGTCAGCTTTAGTGCGCACTCCATCCAGATCTACTGTTACTCCTTTCAGTCTCCCAATTGGTAGAACTCTATTTTGGTTTTCTAGTTTCAGCTGAATGGGGTAATATCCTAATGTGGGCTCTCCCATAAATTGTCATGTCTTATTGGGTAATACATTGACTTCAGATCCTAGATCCAGTATGATATCTCCCATGTTGAAATCTCTAATGTTGGCATTCAATGTGAACTCCCTACTTGTTCTTCTCCTTGTATGTAGGCTATTGACTGTTTTCCTTATGTCTCTATGCTACATATTTCTAACATACTTTGTAATATCTTGACAGAGGATTGATCATTTAGTAATTTTACACATGATTGTATAAAGCCTTTGATTGTACTTGTCCCAGTGGATGCATTTCTTTGGTGTGATCCAATGATGGAGGCATCTCATACTATGGTACTTCCTTATTATGTTGCGTGGTTGAGGTCAACGCGGTGTCTGGCTTCAGAAATTCTTATCTAGCATGCTTAAATGTTTCCTTCTCGTTCTACGCATCGAACTGCTTCCTTGGTTCAACATTCTTCTTCACCCACCGATGTTGTAATGGCTCTTGTCATGCTGCGTCATTTCCTGTTTTAGCTCCTCCACATGTAACTATGTTGATGTTTTAATCTTCATCCCTCGCTTCCGCTGAAATCCATTGAACGTTCTAATTGTTCTGATTCCTCTTTTCCTGGATCTTCTCTAGTAACGTAGGACATTCTTCCATATCATGATACGATGTGCGACAATACATACAAGTTGTTGGTGGAAGTGGACATTCTCTTGCATAGTGTTCTGGTTGTTAATAGTTGTGACATACCACTAGTCCTGTACCTCTCCCAAACCATCCTCTTGCTCATCCTCCGCCTCTATAGACAGCTCGATCTCCTTGTGGCGTGTTATACTGAGGCGCTTGATTGTACTCCATGGTATTGTATTAAGGCTGTGCGACATTATATGTTGGTTGCATAGTATTATACTGTGGCTGCACAATGTTATATGGGTCCGATACCTTGTTAAACTAAGGTGTGGCTTGCTCGATCATCATTTCTTCATGCACCCTATATGCATCTGACGTCCTCTCTCTCATCAACTCCTTGGTTCTACAATCTTTGTCATCATGGCCCACTGACTTGAAAACGTTGCAATATGAACTCTTTGGGACTGTCTGGTACTTTTGCATCATTGGGCAGTGATATGGATCATGGCCCTGTTTCTTAAAAATTTCACACCATAGTCCTCATGTTGGTAACATATTTGGCATTCCTATTGCCATATACTGCGTGAATGTTGGACATTCGTTCTTGTGGTGTCCTTCCTTCCTACATGTGGTACACCAAATGACTTCTCGTTTGTCCTTACTTTTGTTTTGGTTTAGCTAGAACGTTAATTTCTTCAAATGATCCTTCAACTCTTCGATGGATGGATCTGTCTTCTGATATTGGTTTTCTTCTAGTTGCAAGGCTGCCTGCAGAGCCTCTTCCTGCGTCTAAAACTTCTGTTGTCGCAGTGGATATTTTAAGTGTGGTAATAGTGAATTGACGAACAGGTGCCTATGTTGCATATCTGTCATGAGATATTTCAACTTTCCTTTCAGTCACTTGAATCTATGATCAATCTCTCATACAGATTCTCCTGGTTTCTGTCTAATTTCAATCATCTCGTTCATGTACTGTTCCTCTAAACTTGGCTTCTGAAACTCATTTATCAACAATTTCTTGATATCTGTAATTGTTCTAGTTGTTCCTGGTGGGTTGTTTGTGGCTGAGGTAATATACCAATCCATTGCACGATTCCTTAGTGTGATAGATAGCTCTGCAAGTTTAGTTTGCTCATCTATGATCTTTTTTTCTTCCTAGATCTTCTCACAAATAAACAAGTGCTTCTTCGAGTCCTTCGATTCTTCTCCTTTGAATTCTGGTAACCTAATGGTGGGATCGTGTCTTTCCATCCTGAATGTTGAACTACTACCTTCGTACAGTGTAGATACTTGACTAATTCTTCCTGAATTGGCTCCCCCAGTTGTTTTTCCCTGTGTAGATGTACTTCCCGATGTCTTCCTTCTCTTGAAATTCGGTTGTCTAAACGATGGTGTTATTTTTGGTGTGTTAGTCGTACATGGGTCGATGGGTTCCACACTAACATTAATATGGATATGATTGTTTTCTTTTATTCCCTCTCTTGGACCTCTCGTCTTCCTCTCATATGTTGCACGCAAGATTTCCTCAATCTACTCCACATCTTGGAGATCCTCTACCGCCTCTTCATCACTTGCTAAGCCTTCCCTCATGGTTATGGCTCTCTTCTTTGTGCTCACCTTGTATTGGTAGGGTAATCCACTGCGCGTATTTCTAGCTATCACCATGATCTGATTGATCTAGTCGTCGGCCATCATGATTGGGTCCAAGGCTTCCTCCTTTCCTTTATCCATTTCTCCTTCCATTTCTAATTTTTTTGTCAGTGCTTCTCCCCTTCCCCCATGCACGCACAGACGTTTAGATGTCTGATTCCATTGTCATTACACCTTTTTTATAGAGAAGTATCTTAATATAAGTATACATCAATATAATATACCTTCCTCGAGGCCCTCGTAGAAACTCTTGCTCCGCTGCGTTGTACGACTTTGCGGTATCTACTACAAATTATGTTATAAAGCCTGCAACAATACTATCAAGCCAAAAATCTACTGCATGGGTGAATTTGTTATTCACCTGCTGTAACTGATCAATCTGAATTGGGGTCCACTCTAATTGTCGGATCCGGTTTGTTGCGTGGTTATCCTTCAACCTAAATATCTACTACTGTAATAAGTGTGGAAAGTCACAGAATAATACTTCATGTAGATTAGTAAACACATACTTCTCAAGATATTTGCGCAGTGTTACTCTAGCGTTTCTCTTATCTTTCTGCGCAAACTCTAGCTCCTTTGTCTTCAGCCAAATTTCAATCTTTTCTTTTGTGGGATTCCACAGTCTCAACATTCCCTTCTAGCAGTGCATTCTTCTCACCTTCTTTTCATCTGAGTAGTTATTGTTTTGACTTGCCTTCCACAGGTCTTACATTCTTTTAAAAGATCTTAAACATATACCATCTACTCAATCCTATGTTGTTCCAACCGACAAAGAAACCATTTTTTGGTTTAATTCTCTATGAGTTATACCTTTAACATGATTGACCCAGGTTCAAGTCTATTGGGGTTCCAACAAAGCCTCTAAAACTATCGACCCTCTTTGTAAATAGGAAGGCAATGCGGTGCACATAGTGCACTGTGCAGTCTCACCTGAGATAGTCTTAATGGGTGATTGCAATACTCAAGTGTTTGCATTCCAGGATTGAATGGAGATATGACAAGTGTGCGCAGAGAGTTCTATTTAACTTATTAAAGCAATATACTGTCATTCCCAATTATGCATGTAATTTAATCAAACTCATTATCTCATTCATTCATCATGCTAACATCTACTCATAAACAGTAAAAGAGACACAAGCATTTAATCACATGACATAGGTTTTATCATGGTTCACCCCCTCCTGGGCTACGTCCACAAAGATCTGGCTCTCAATCTCTTCTATTATGGTAGTTCTGAAACTACAACACCACGCGATTTACAACTCATCCTCAGTCTGGTCGAGATCTATTATGAGGCAGACTAGATCACACCAGGCTCCTCAGCGTGTGATATAACCCTCAAGATCTACCATCCTGACCCCTCTACATTTCAAAAACTTACAAAATTGGATCGGATTACAGTAGTATTACCGACTAGATAGAAAAACATGACTCCTTCCTCCCGTAGTCTCTTCTCAAAAGTGTTTCTTCAAGATCTACTCTCTCTCTAGACATCCTAGGTATCCATATATATATATATATATATATATGTTTCTAGCTCATCAACCATTACAATGTATTACAAAAAACCTAACCCTAACGTCATTAGGTCTTCCATGCATGTGTGCGTGGTGCTCTTCCTTCTAGCTATCACTTTCCTTGTGCATGCCTTTCTTCCCAAAATAGCCTTTCTTTTTTATTCGACCTGCTTCCAACACTCCCTGTCTTTGCAGATATCGGGCCTTTAGCCCCTTATCATTCATATGCATGTCTACAAATTCTTGGAGACCACAGGTTCCAAAGTCTCTCACCACTCTAGGATCTATGGTGGAGTCCTATCAACTCTTAGATCTAACAATTGGAATCTACCCTCACTTACCCATAGCATAAACTTGGCAAGGGGAAAGTGGGTCCCACCTTAAATTGTGTCCCATGCCACGAAACCATGTGGACCTTCCTAGTTATGTCGCAACACCACAGTGTATGCAGACCCACCCAATCAAGGCTTGACACTTTAGCGAGGGAGTTTCTACACTTCGACATTCAACAGACCCCTCTATCCTCAAATATCCCAAAGCTTCAAAGTCCTGAAGTACCTAAGTTCAATACTCCCAGATAGGGTGCAACACATGCGCTTAACTTAAGGTTTATCATGGGATTTATGCAATCCCATTGAGTAATTAATCTTCGGCCTTCAATACAAAGCATTATTTACGTTATATTGTGAACTCACGAAGCCTTGGAATCCCCGAAGTTCTGCGAACCGTTGATCTAAGTCACTGTTCCAATAGGTTGTATTTGGAAAAAAGTGGATGCTGTGAGGTCCCAACATCCCAAAGTCTCGGACCCCCAAATTCCTAAATCCCAGAGGTCTTAGATCCTTTTGGGGCATAGCGAACGGTTCCAGGTCCTGATTATATGGGACTTGACAAGTCCTAACATCTACAGTCTTGAATCATATCCGAGATTTCGTTAATCCCACAAACTTGAGCCTATGGTCACTTGGAAGAATGGTTTGAAGGAGGAAACTTTCACCTACAGGACTTGGAATCTATATAAGAGAAGGAAATATTGAGGGATTGATGAGTTCGGGACCATCCTGTAGAGTCTGTCCTAAATCTGTATTTGTGGATTATATCCCTGGGTCAGTTTATTGGGGAAATTATCACATATGTAGATTCAAATAGAGGCTATCTCACCTTCTACCCAATTACTTTTGAAACCCAATAATCCCATGTCTCCTTTGCTAAATATGATTAAACAAGAAACTATTGACATAACATGAGATTTAAATTCTACTTAAAACTTACCAGGCCTCTATGCCATCATAGCCACAAAATCTACCATTCAATGAGATAAACAATCATGCCATTGTCTAGCTCAGGAATTATATATTACAACAAAATAATCAAGTAAAATAAAACTCAGAGTAACACTTATCTGAAACTTTAGAATTTAGTTGGCAACTGCTGAAAGGGGTTCCCTTTTCCATCGAACCATAGGCACAATTGTACTTGGAGTATTCCTCAATTGGCCACCCCCTAGCTAGATAATGATTCCATGAGAGGGGTTCTTCTTGATCTCAGCAACAAGAAGGGAAAAAAGTTACTCTCCTTTTCCCACAAGAACCTAGTAGTTCAGTTTTCTATCCACCAAGCAAGGGATTTTGCTGTGATTTCTCACTCAATCACTTCCACTTCGTTTATCAACTTGATTAGAAAACATTGTTCAAGAACTCCTATAACTAGAATAGTTTATTCACATTTTTCTTCCTCTGAACCAGAGAGCCTCGCATGCTCTTCCTATTACACATAAAAAATACTCACTTTGATAGTGTCACAAGTGTCGTCATTACAAAGGTTGCAAGTGTCGCATTTTGCTTACAAGTGTCGCAAATGTTAAAGAAAGCATACTGCCATCATGCCTATGTCGTGCCTATAATGACATGAGAAGGACACTTGAAACTCCTCAAACATTTGATTTGGAAAAGGAGAAATGAGTCAGCAGGCTTATAAACCTTTTGCCATCTGAAAGCACCCAAAAAACTGAGTTTTTGAAGCAGAGCGCTCCCCTGTTTCTTTCTAATTTGTGTTCAATCTCACATGAATTTGTCTCTTTAGTAGATAGACCTATTTCAGACTAATCTTGATAGAGTAGGAAGTAGTCGTACTTTGTTTGTCTACAGGGCTCATTGAGGAGCGAAAGATTGGAGCTCAACTCGGAGCGTGCAGGGACAAACACCGGTAAAAGGTACTTCTTTTCTCCTTCCTCCTCACACACTAGTCCACCTAGATCTAAAAGGAAGTTAGTGACCATTATAAGAACTTTCTGTGGTAGAGTTAAGAGTCTAGCTCATTGAGGAGATCTACCTGTCTGCAGGGAGATTTTCCTTCAACAGAAACTGGCGACTCCGCTGGGGAGGAATCAGAAATTTCTTCATTTTGTTTTTTTCTCATAGACCTTGCCTTACACTCTGATTGTTTTCAGACCTTGTTCACGCAGTGTATTTTATGGCGGCCATATCTTGCAAGTCTTGATCACCCAAGCATAGGTATCCCTGCCTTGGGTTTGAAACATGTCATAATATTTGTTGGATGTTTGTGTGCATATTTTGTCAGGTTCTCTGCGTCTATACCCTTGCTTGAAAGTCTAAAAAGCATTTCAGTTATCAGTTCCTATCTTCTAACTTCATACTTTGGGGGGCAATCTGTTACACATAAAAAGTACTCACTTTGATAGTGTCACAAGTGTCGTCATTACAAAGGTCGCAAGTGTCACATTTTGATTACAAGTGTCACAAATGTTAAAAAAAGCATACTGCCATCATGTCTATGTCGTGCCTATAATGACATGAGAAGGACACTTGAAACACCTCAAACATTTGATTTGGAAGAGGTGAAATGAGTCAGCAAGCTTATAAACCTTTTTCCATTTGAAAGCACCCCAAAAACTAAATTTTTGAAGGAGAGCGCTCCCCTATACCTCTTCTGGTAGCGCTGGCGCTCCCCCTTACACTGTCTGGGAGCGTTATAAAGCTCCTTTGGCCCTTTTTAGGGAGCACTAGTGTCTTTAGGAGCACTGGCACCTCCCTTAAGCCTACTGGGAAGTGCTACAGTGCTCTGATGTCCCTTTTGAGGGAGCACTACCTATTTTAGGCAGCAGTTGAGTTGTTGAGATGAATGGGGGAAGGATCTTTTCATTCTTATAAGGCAGTTGAGCTCGAATCCCTAGTCCAGCCATGTTCTTAGGGAAGATCCTCAACTGAAGGAGGAAAATCCTCAACTTCCCCAAGGATATCTCAAGTTGTTGAGCCTCTCCAAGGCTATATAAGCAAGCTTTCTCATGGTGAAAGGAGGAGAGGAAAGGGGAGAATCACGCCAAACTTATGATCTTATAAGTGGTGTCGGAATAGAGATATTTTGGAGGCAAGAGACCTATGTTCTCATAGGGAGAAATCGGGGAAGCTATCATCATTCCGATCATGGATCTTTTGAGCAAGGGGTAGACAAGGAGGACTTGACGAAACTGTTGCAATTCATCTATGGTTGTAAGCAATGTTTTGTCCTCATTAATATAATTTGCTTGGCCTGTTTCTTTCTAATTCATGTTCAATCTCACATGAAATTGTCTCTTTAATAGATAGACCTATTTCGGACTAATCTTGATAGAGTAGGAAGTAGTCGTACTTTGTTTGTCTACAGGGCTCATCGAGGAGAGAAAGATTGGAGCTCAACTCGGAGCGTGCAGGGACAAATGTCAGTAAAAGGTACCTCTTTTCTCCTTCCTCCTCACACACTAGTCCACCTAGATATAAAAGGAAGTCAGTGACCATGATAAGAACCTTCTGTCTTAGAGTTAAGAGTCTAGCTCTTTGAGTAGATCTACCTGTCCGCAGGGAGATTTTCCTTCAACACTTCCTCTTCTCTATTGTCTCTTCATACCCTTCATTTGTCTTCTGTTTGTGCTTCTTCCCCCTTCCCATGAGTTTTACTCTTTTTTATTTCCTTTCCCCACAATATTTCGTGGTCAAGTCAAGAATTTTTCATATGGTACTCTTCCTATTTGCCTCATTGAATCTTGAGGGAATACTTCCCAACTGCCAGCTTGTCTGGTAATTAATTTTTTCTGGGACAAAATATTATTCTGGAGCTGCACATTTATATCCAGCAGGGTAATGACCTAGGAGGGGTCAAATCACCATTAGTGGTTCCCCTACCATCCCTTCTCATGCAGCATGAACTATCTAGCCACCCTCTTTCAATAGTCGTGCCACTAATTTCCTTTCATTTAATAACAAAATATATACATTAATTTCCATGGAAGGGTTCAATGTATGTCCAACATTCATATGGCAGATTTGTCTATAGTTCTTTTCATGGCAATAATAATATTTACAATTTGGGGGAAACAATGGTGTTACAAAAGGGACCACATGTGCAAGTGTGAATAGGTATATATAGAGGTCATATATTTTTTATTGTATACATGTGAATGGTGATGTATGAATGTATTTGGTTATGTGGAGGAGGTTGTCCTATTCTTTAAGGATTTATTGTCTAACTTATCTATCTTGGAGTTGCGATACATGCTCACATTTTGTACATCGTGTGTACTTCTATTTTGTTATGATAAATTAAGCATTTATAACATTACATTTGGTATTAGAGCATCGATCCTAGGGTTTGTCTTCATCAAACAAATGATATTGGTATTTTTTCTATATATTTTTTTTGGGGAAACTTCAGAAAGTGAAAATTGGGGGATAACTAGAAGACATATCATGGTACATATAGTACAAATTTCATATTCTGGGTCATTTTACTTTCATATATACACCCTTTGGAATATAGGGCTTTTGACTAGTCTTGTAACTAGTCTCAAACATGTGTTCTGGGTAAAACAATAATAACTTCTTCATAGAGGATCCAAATTCCATCAAAACAATTGCATGAAAATTAGTACAGTCCATAGTATATTTTGTGTGAGTTTCAAAATCAGATATCAAATATTGGGCATGTGGTATTCTGTACAAGTTCGCTCTCTAGAATAGGCCAAAATTCAATAAGGTTTGGGAAAGTGACCATAAATTTCATTTGGCGCACCAAACTTTGGTTAGACATATAGAATTGTAGAGAAAACATTTCATATTACTATAGGTCACAATTTTAGACTCATAGGGGGCCAAAATTTTAGAAATACATCAGAAGGAAGGTCATCCAAGAGGACAGACTCCAAATCAGGGTTTCAAAGGTATGTTCACTTAAAACTATCATAAATTTTGATTGGGATGTCCGATTGTGATGAATCAAAAACCATTGGAAAGAGAAATCATAGAATATTATATTGGAGCAATTATTATAACTATTTGAGATCGTTATCCTTAATATACATAAGTTGAAAGTTGAGTATTGTGTTAGACCTTGTTTAATAATCAATCGAAATACCAAAATTTACAGGAGATGACGATAAAGATGAAATCAATCCTATGGAATGGTTGAGGATGGAAAGGGAATATGATATGAATCCTTCGAGGGAAAGAAATCATTTTTTTGGTGAATATTGGAAGTGGTGGATGAGTATTGATCAATATACTAGATGGAACTACACATGGGAAGAATTTGAAAAAATATTCTCAAATAAAATGTTCAAAAATTAAAATAAGAAAAGACTAGCAAAGGAAAGTGGGAAAAAGATGTGTGAAGGGAAGACTTGAAAAATAAAGATGAAGAGATATGTATATTACGAAGCCATAATAAAAAATTACTGGATAAGGTTAAGAGATTGAAAGAAGAAAAAAAGAACTATCAAAATCAAGAAGAAATGACTATCTTGGATGAAGACTCTACCAAAATATTGGAAGAGAAAAATTGCAAGAAGGTTGATGAATCCTTAAATATTGATGAGGTAAAATTAAAAATGCAATCAATAATTGAAGAAGGACTTCATAATTTGATAAATGATGTAACATTGCAGCTTCAAGAGCTTAATGTGCATCCAATTTAGCACAGAGCAGGAGAACAAAGCGTTGGAGAAATATGAGGGATTTGGAAAACCTAAATAACATGTAGATACGTGCATGGTTCAATGGATATTATTATCACAAGAAGAATGACCACAACATTTTATTCACACATGAGAATTCATCCCAAAGAACTGGTACACAAAATAGGAACAACGCATAGAAACTGTAAACTGGGAAGAGAT
>JASDQU010310135.1:21029-35407 GCA_032191745.1 Picea mariana | reverse complement strand
CATGTGACATAATTCTTCCTTTTTAGTCAACTGAATCTTCAAGGCTTCTTCCTTTTTCTTAGCTTCTTCATTTTGAGTCATTATATCTTCATTAGTACTTTCATTTATCTTTTTGAAATTGATGATTTCCAATTCCAACATGTGGTAAGAATTTTCTTTCATTGTTAACTGGATCATTAGGTCTTCTTCACTTTCTTTAATTTCCTCAAGTTGAGTGTTTAGATTGTTAATTAATTCTTATGATTCTTTTAGTAATTATTTTCTTTTACTGTCATGTGTCTTTATTCCTTCCACCTCTTATGTTAGATTAGTAACTTCAGTTTTCAATCTTTTGATCTTATTTTCTTTGTCTCCTAGCTAAACTCTCTGTTCAAACTCTTCATGGCTAGATTGATCTAACTATTGAAGTAGCAACATATCGTTTTGTTGAAGTTTCTCCAACTCTTCTAGAGTGCACATAATTGTATACTCAATATTTTCAATAGCCTGCATATGAACTTTAATATGTATACCATTTCCTGGTTCCATGCAAATATCTTCTATTGCAATTGTAACATCAGTCTTAAGATTATGTAATTTTATTTAATGATTACTGAGGTATGCCTCAATTCATTGATGAGGTTGTCTTATTCATTTATGACTAAGGATTGAATTAAATCCTTCATTTCATTCTGATTAGAAATTTATTTAAATGTATTATGTTCTTCAATCTGATTGCAATTTTCCTTTTCTTTATCGTGTTCCTTATTTTAATAATAATTCTCTTCTTCTGAGTTTTGTTCTTTATTCTCACAGGAATCCTCTTTATCTGAGTCTTGTTCCTCACTTTGACTAGATTTCTCTTCTTCTTGTGTTTCATTATGATAACAATTTTCTAGTTGGAGCCATAATTCTTTAGCATATTTGTAGTGCCTCATCTTTTCTTTGACTTGGTCTAAAAATCCATCCTGGATTGCTTTTAAGGATAATGATTTGTTTCTCCTTGCATCCTTTGCAGTTTAGGTTTTTCTCTTTGAAGTAGTTAAGTACAAGGGCTTACTTACTACTGAATCTCAAACTCCAAATTCTCTTGACTTTGGATATCTTTTCATATTTTCCCTCCAAGATGAATAATCCGTTCCATCAAATAAGGGAGCTTCACTTGTGGAGATAATAATTTGTCCACCCATTTCTTATGAATCTACCTTTAGTGTTTAAATTATGCTGAAGGCACCCGCTATAATACCAATTGTTGAAATGGACACTTGACACTGAGAGGGGGGGTGAATCAGTGTCACAAAAATTTGGACAATTTTTCACTTTTCATAAATTAACTGAACAACATATATTTATTTCATTTTCTCAATCAATACATACAAAATAATAAATACTTTATTTATTTATATAAATTGAATGAATACATAAGATCAATCTTTGAATTTCATCTTCAAACAATTACGAGAGACCCAACTCTGTATTACAAGACACAACTTGTAGTTCTCAGATCCAACTGAGAAATGAGGAATCCAACCCTCATAACAAGGCCTAGCTTGTTGATCTCAGATCCAACTGAGATGTGAGGAATCCAATCCTCATACAAGACCCAGTTTATAAACATGCACCAACCTGATAGAATGAACCTTCACTTAATCCATTATATATAAATATATATGTACTTCAACAAATTCAACTATTCTTCTTCTCACCATTCTTTCTTGTTTATATAGTCTTCCAACTGGTTTGAATTTGGATCATTGTGTCTTTTGATATTTGAACCATTGTACCTTTTCATTTAAATGATAATATTAAACTTTAAATAATTTCATTTTTCCTTTTATCTTTTATTCATAATGCTCATGATTTAACTCTCTTAATCATGATTGTGTATCAGTTCTTTTGTCTTCATGAGTTGATCACATACATAGATCGACTCATTATATCATACTTATGCTTTTGTTGTGTTCTCAGTTCACCAACAGATCATATTTGATCTTTTATTGATTCTCTGTATTATTCTAGTGTTAACTCTCTGTCAAATTAAATATCTATGAGGCACTTCCTTCAAACCATTTACATATGACCATATGCAAAAAATCACGGTCATATTATTTTAAGCGCTACCTCTTCTTTTATCCTTATTTCTTTATTCCATACGACCACAAGCGTTGACCCGACACTAGGCTAAATAAGAGCTTGATCACTTGTTAAGGTCGATGGTCATGTTTTAATTGCACGATGAGATGGGCGACTGTCGTTACTTTGATACTTCTTTCTTCGCAACTTCCATCCTCTGTAATCTTTCAAATCCCTTGAAGCATATTTCACCGTAGTAGATCGAACGATCGATATTTTATTTTCACGATGAACAGTTCTCGTTCATTTCAAAACTTCGAGTTGGTGGTGAAACTCCCAGAGTGACGTAACTTGATGACATCACTGTTGACTTGGCACTGGCTGAGTGGCTACCACATGTCACTTAGATTCATGACTTACACATACCTTAAATGCTAATATCACCTTGACACTTGTCACCATTTGATTGTGCCATGTGTCCTTGCTAATGTGGTCTGCTGATGTGGATCTCTTGATGTGTGTGCTATGTGTCTTCCCTTCTGGATCTAACGGTCTTAATGTATTCTCCAGATTTGACGATCCTTCTTTATGGATTACTTTGTCCTTTCACTAGACTTGATCCAACAGTCGAGAATGCTCCCAGAGTAGATCAATGATCAAGGATGATTGTGGGGTCCCAACTAGCACGACATTTATAACTATCACCGAGTTCCACAATGGAAACTGCTCGTTGGTAGTGGAACTGATGCCAACCATAGATCTGTTGGCGGGTGATGATCGATGATCTGGACTAATTGTGTGATTGGAAATAACATGTTGTTTAAATCTCCCTTCATGCTCTGCAATGAAATTCTTAAAACAGTAACAGGGTAGAAGATTGCTCAAATTTCTTGTCAATGTGTTTGAGTGAATCAGTGTGATTTTGCATCAGCACACATTCCTTTGCTTCAGTGATGATCTTAGAATTTTTAGTTGATACAACCTTAGAATTATATCATTTCATTAATGCTCTGATGTAGTTACTTGTTATCCCCTTTCTTCTTACACTTTGCAAATTACAATTTATAAATCAGATTCATCGCCTCATTTAGCCTTTATCCTATGGAGAGGAACAGTGACCAGTCAATGTTCCTATTTGTTTTCATAAATTCGACTCCATATCCCTAAGTTTCCTCTCCCTTCCTTGCCATTAGAATTACAAAACCCCCCCAAAACAAACAAAATCTAGCCATTGATTGTCAAATAAATACCAAGTGACATGAGAGAGCCCTATCTGAGCTGAGCAGGCTAGTACCTAGCTCTAAAGCTGGTTTGTAGGCTACCTCTGTTGTTTGTTTTATCCGTCGAACAAATTTACAAAGTGCTAACATTCTGGCACTGCTGTCGGGGAGCGAAGATGAAATATTCCCTGGAAGAAACGACAAAGTTCATATCTGAGTAATGATGGTGAAAAGTATTCAAACATAAAAAGGTTGTACATCATTCACCTATAGACTCCATTTATAAGAATATAGAATTCTAATTTTTCATGGTGACTCCATTGTCCAAAGTGTCAGTAGCCTGAAGATTTTATTGGCGACAACATCAAATGTGATTCAGAGACTCCACTGGAGGACAAGATCCATTGACAGAGCTATGAAAGGACATCATTGGAGAAAACAAGTACCTAAAGTTGAGTTTTTTCCAAGACATAATATTTTTTGTTACTTAGTACCTTTTGTCCTTTCCTGAACATGCTAAACACATTTTTCTTTACCTACTCCATTTAAATGATGATCATGATAATCTTGCAATTGTATATACTCCTCCTAAAGTTGTACATATATCTCCTCAGTCTATCAATGATTTTGATCAAAATCTTACATTTGAGCCATGTGATGACCATAACCAAGTTGATGAGCCTCATGAAACCAAGACTGATGTCTCACCTATTGTACTTGATACAACACTCTCCAATATTCAACTTAGATACAATCCTTTAAAATTACCTCATATCCTTTATGATTTTCCTCCAAAGCACTATAAGTACCTACCTGTGTTTGATGGAGAACCTAATGCAATCACAGTTGAAAAACACATCCAAGAGTTTGAACATTTTATAGATTTGTTTGAGATTAATCATGATGATGTTTGTATGAGGGCCTTCTCTCAATCCTTGAAAGGGAATACCAAACACTGGTTTAAACATTTGCAGCTAGAGACAATTAGCTCATGGGAGGAATTGAAGAATGTTTTGTTGAAGTTTTAGGGCAAGGAAAAATCTTTGGATCTAAAAATTACAGAGTTCTATGCCTTGAAAAGGCAGAGCAATGAAACTATTTCTACATTTAGTAGAATATTTTCTAGTATTTATTACAATTTGCCCAAATAAATTCAACCCACTAAAGCTGCTTCCATGCTCCATTATACAACAACTCTTCATCCAGATTGTATTTCCTCCTGATGGAAAGAAGACCTAAGTCCTTACAACACATGTTTAATGATGATCAAGAGATTCAACATAATATCCAAGAATGTAAACAGATTCGAAATGAGGATTTGGATGTTGAAGAACATGATAGTGAATATGAATAGAAAAAAATGATTTTAATATTGAGCAGAGAGTTAATAATATCATAGGCCCTCTTGAAGTTTTAAATGCCAATGATTTTGCAAAGGATTATATTCCACTTATTGAAATATAAGGCACTAATTTAACTTTTTTTGGCACAGGGGCAGACCCAGGTTTCAACGCTTCAATAACACACCAACAAAACCCTAACTACCAGCCTTTTTGGCAACACCTGCGAAGTAGATGCAGTCTCATCCGAGGTAGAGCTAGGGGGGTTACATGAATCAAGTGTCTGTAACCAAGCTGGGACATAGATATGTGATTATAACACTTCACAGAGTACCTAGGGACAACACACATTATTATCTTTATTCACATCACAAATCAAACCCTAAGAACATATTGACGCAGTAACAATGAAAAATTATACATCACACTTAGCATCATAAGTTATATCTAACACATTCAACATAGACAAAGCACTAAGAATTCATAGATCCATCTACCATTCATAATATTCAATGCACTATGAAAATTCACAACATAAACATTACAGTACAAAGCAAACCATCAACACATGATATATGTGGTTCACCACAGTGTGGGGCTACATCCACCAACTTCTTCTTCTTCTATTATTATGCTTCAATATCTTACATTCATATCCTCCTATGCACTAAGACACATAGCCAAGCTTCACACTGGATAGGTGATCTACGCACTAAGCACCAGATCCACCTTCCCAAAATCAGGTCAAGGCACAATGCCAACTCCTCTATTACACACAAAGTCTTACATACACATTCTATTGCACAAAGCAACTCAGAACTACTTGCCTCTTACACTTAGCTACTTACACTTCTTTTAGCACTAAGATTCCACACTTTCTACATTATATTCCTTCCTATATATACTTTTACATCCCTTACAAAAAGGCCTAAACATGGGTAAACCAATGGGATGGCATCCCAAAACCCTAATACAAAAACCCTTATGAACCCCTTGTTGGGTCCACAAAATAAGTGAGATCTCGTGATCTTAGCTTCTCCTAGGCGCTCCATCTTGGACTAGCCTGTGGAAGTCCAAAAAGAGGTCAAACCCAACCAATGTTTCCTCAAAACTTGGTCGAGGGCCAACAGGCCCCCAACACTCACGTATGACTTGTCTCGAGTCACTCATATCTGGGTAACACTTCTTTGAAGGCCTCGATCTTAGCTCGAGCTACCTTGACCTGCTACTTCGCCTAAGCCTCCTGCTCAATGAGCTCCTTGAGTACTTGCTCGGTAATAGGCCCTTCCAAGCATTGTTCCATTTTTGCAACCACTTGGTCTAGCTGTGAGCCTTGTCCTTCGATCTCGTCAAACACTGTGCAGGCTTCGTCCTGCACTGGTTGTAACCTATGTGTGACCTCCATGACTCTACCCTAGATGGAAGTAATATTTTGTTGGACCACGTGTTGTTCTTGTGATCTCTTCATTTTCTCGACTGTAGTGAGTGACTTCATCTACGCTTGAACTGTTAGTGCTTGTTGTTGCACCTCCTATAGCTGTGCTTCCAACTTCCTAAGCTCTGGGTCTTTCATGAGGCATTCGTAGGTCTGCATGCTTCTGTTGCTTAGTTGCTTGCATTCTGAGGTGAGGACTTTGATTCTTTCCATTGCACTCTTAGCGACTTCCTCCTTCTGATCGCACACTTCTTTTAGAGTGCTAGGTACTTCTTGAAGCTCCAACTCCGTTACCCTTTCTTGAAGTTGATGGATGGCCTCAACGAGTTTTGTCACTTGGACAACAACTGCCTCATTTTCCTCTTATGTCAAGCCTGGCATAGAGAAAAGTGTTCTTCTCACTACTTACTTGAATGTAGTCTTCTCTGCGAGCAACTGGTCCTTTTCCCTCTATATCTACGATTTGTCTTCCTCAAGCATCGCCCGAAACTCATCCTTCTCATTTTCATAAGCGATCACACAGTACTACGCAACTTGTAGTTGCTCCAAGATTTCTTCTTTCTCTTTCTTCAGAGCTTGAATAGCTTGTTCCTTTTCTTATTGGACTTGCTGAAGTCGAGCCTCTATTGCATTTTCCAATTTGTGAAGTTGGGCTGGTTCATCCCCCAACTTTGCAATCTCCGACGAGGAGGGCACAATAGGTACTGCACAACTAAATTGAATAGATCATTATATCTCCTTCAGCTCCTTCTCAACTTGCACATATAGATCTTCTTGCTTTGCGCCATATCTCTGTAATAGGTCCTCAGACACATCCTCCATCGCTCTGTGGACTAGACTAATTTCATCCTCCATGAGCATAGCCTCTAACTGGGGATTGCTTGCACAAGTCTTCTTTCTTGCCGAGGGTTTCTACAGAGAACCCTTCATTTTCTTCTATGTTTCTGTCTTGGAAGGGGGGTCCTTCGGTGGTGTAGCTTCGCCTTATCCTTGTTTATCTCCTTCTTCCCCTCCTACTTCTTGATTTACTTCATCTCCTCCTCCTCCTGTGGGCAAGCTAGGTCTACTTTCTTCTGAGGCGCTGTCCTCCTCATCAGTCTCTATGTCTTGGACTTACTCCTTTTTCTTATTCTTCTTCGTGCTAGTTTGTCTGAAATGATCGGCCCAGGTGACCAAGGGGATTCTGAGGATGTCAGGGTCCAAGAGTTATGCATCATTGACTGGTACAAGGAACTCTGTCATCCATTCCTTGGTGATCTCCTTCATATCTTCGTCGGTCATCTTATAGTAGGACTGTAATTTCTCCTCTCTCTCATCCCTGTGCGCAGTGATATAAATGAAATGTCGATCTGTGCAGAACTTAGCTAATGGCCTGTATTGATGCAATGTTCATGGATTCATGTGAGGGAACGACTCAATAGAACCCTTCACCTACTGATAGTAGGCATGGAACACTACATTCGACTGCCACTTCTTTGACATGTCATTTGTGTACCATAGAGTAGAGGACTTCACGACCAATGGCTCCAAAGGTTCTATCTCCGGGAAGGTAGCTCCTTCCGGAATTTTCCAAGCGACAAATGCGATTAGCACAAGAAACCAGATGAAATGGAACTCGTATCCTTAATCCTGCGCTTCGTGGCAGTATTTCTCGAGCTTGTTTATGAGGTAGCTCGCCTACATTAGTTTGTATCCCTTCCATGCACTTCCTTGTGAGGTCCACCATGAACCTGGTGACCTGCGTGGGGTGGTTCTTTTTGACAAGCTTGCCAGCTATAAGCTGACAAGCAAGGTGCACTGTGCCATCCTGGATCGAGCCTACCTTGTAGCCTTGCTTTCCCTTCTTAACTTCGTTGCATTCTTCCTTTATGCATTGTGTGAGGGAGCGATCTGAAGTCTTCCCTGGGTAGAAATATTGAGGGTCGGGTCCCTACATGCTTAGTCCTATGATCAGGTAGATCAACACTAGATCCACAGTAATGCACCTATCAAGCCATAGGTATCTTCCATGATAACATGACAAGAGGAGTTTAACGCAAGCGTTAACCTACTGATGTCGACCAAAGTGAGGGATCTTCATTACTTTGAGTATCGTGGACTGCGTGATATCCTTAATCCATGACTGGGAGACTATGCAGGGCTTCTTCCCAGTCGTCTTCATCAAATATCTGTGAGGTGCAAGCATCGCATAGTTGTTTCTGTCGCTGAGATTGAAATCAATGTTCTTCAATGCTGGGATCTATCTCAACTGGATTCCTTCTATGCGTATCCCCTTCAAGATGTATGTGGTGATCAATGTGTACTCAAAGTCCCATGGAATGCTATCGTGGTTAACTGTACCAGCCAAAGGTGGGATGTAATCAGGTAAGATCGACGATATTTGTTTCACGTTAGCCACATCGTCGCGATTCTTACTTCGCTTCTCGGTAGTAGGGTTGGCACGTTTCGAGAGACATCCAATCAAAGGGGAAGCCTGTAGTCCCTTGGTTGATGATGCTTGTACTCCTTCAGACATAGCTTTATCAGCCATAAACTTCTTCAGAACTTCTTCAACAAACTTCTCTAGCTCGGTGCGCTCAGTCGACATTCTCACTGTTAACAAATAAGTCGAGGTAGGTGATTGGATAGCGGGGTAAGAAACATATGGCGAGGTCTAATAGCACAGTTCGACACACAAAATAACTTATTTGTTAGCTCAGATAATCACGGGTATAAAAAAGTGGTCCCGACTTAGCGTCCGACGGGTTAAATAAGTGAGCATCATAACAAATTCCTCCAATGGGCAGGAATGCCTCAATCAATACAAATTAGTCCGTTATGGTGCGGTCTTGACATCCCAAACGTAGTCTAGTCACCCATAAATGTGTTTCTTATCCGTTCGGAGTGTCATTCTAATGGTTGGGGCGCCTCCAACGGTCATATAGCTTCATCGAGGTGAAGTCCCATTCTGCGTGGTTCTGCTGTTTCGACGAGGTTCAGAGCCTGCAAGCCTGCCTCCTGTGAAGTCTTCTCTGGAAATTCCTGTAGCTTTTCTAACTTGGATTTCTTCTTACTGAGCTTCCTTGCCTTCTTTCCTGTGATATGAGTCTCTGGATTCCTCTTTCCATTCTTATTCTTATCTTCTCCTAGTGTGGTAGCTTCACACTGTTGATGTACTCTCAAAAGGTTCAAAGTTAATATCCCTTCCCTTACTGATTCATGGGTGGATATACTTTCTTCTTGCATGGATAGGTCCTTCAAACCTTCTTGCATTATTTCAACCTCGATATCTAATTTTTTGGTCTTTTGTTGTTTCTACTTAACTTCTCGTTCTTCTATCAGTCGATCTATTCTTGTAGCTATGGAATCCCTTAGTTCTTGCTTTTTCTTTTCTGTAGCTTCTTCCTCTATTTTCTTTCTAATATGATCTTTCTCAATCCAAGTATTACCTAACAAAAGAGGGAATGGGGAATTGTTCTCAACAAACCTAATAACTTCAAATTCTTCTTTTGTCGGTGTTCCATGGATGATAATAGGTACACTAGTAACTCTTCCACACAGGGTTACCATCCTTCCTTTAAATAAACCTATTCTTTCCAATGAAGGTATCACACTAGTCTTCCCCAAGATTTCCCAAGTGCTTTCTTCATAATATCACTTGTGTCTCTTCATCCAAGACACAGTCTATGTCGAAGTCTCCTATTCTTGTATTTATGTGTTGTTTTTCCTTCAAGATCTCTGATAAACTGACATCTTTGTGATCATCCATTACTTCTTTTAACTGTACTAACATAGTCTGAGCTTTCTCTRATTCTTTCTCTTTATGATTTTCTAATATGATCTTATTCTCTTGATTCATATTCATTTGTTCAACTTTAGCAATCATCCTTGGACAATCTTCAACTTCATGACCAACAATTTTACAACAAAGACAAATAGGACTTGTACCAGGGAATTCCTTAGCAAGATGTCCTAGTCTTATGCAGTTATAACATAATGCCAATCCTCTCTTTCTCTTATAAGTTACCAAACTTCTCCCATACTTCGCACTAGGATCACAGTGCTAGACCTACAATCTGCAAAAATTCTTTCTAGGTTTTTGCATCCACGTATTAGTCTAAAAATTCTTTCTATGCATAGGAATAACATATCTTTCTCTAGTTCTATCAAATTTATTCAGATCAACTCTTTCTTCTAACTATACCCTAGCTTTCAGGATAGGAAAAAATCTATCAAACATACCTAGATTCATGCTTTCGAAACAAAAATTTCCACTTATCTTACTCTATCTAAGCACAAAGATTTACTTCTTTCAAGATATTACCTCTTTTCTTCAGATTGGGTTTCTTTCTTAGCACAGAGTTTCACAAGTCAAGTAGAGTACTGCGCACTACAACAACATATCTATGCACAAAGCTTCTCTTTTGTTTACCTCAGTTCCCAACAATCACAGTTTCAGGTCCCGACAATGGAACCATTTGTTAGCACAGGGGAAGACCCAGGGTTCAATGCTTCAACAATGCACCAACAAAACCCTAAATACCGACCCTTTCAGAAACACCTGCGAAGAATATGCAGTCTCACCCGAGGTAGAGGCAAGGGGAGTTACAAGACTCAAGTTTCTATAACCAAGTTGGGACACAGATATGTGATTATAACACTTCACAGAGTACTTAGGGACAACACACATTATTAGATTTATTCACATCGCAGATCAATCTCTAAGAACATATCGATGCAGTAACAATGAAAAAATATACATCACAATTAACATTAGAAGTTATGTCTAACACATTCAACATAAATAAATCACTAAGCATTCATATATCTATCTACCATTCATAACATTCAATGCACTAAGAAAATTCACAACATAAACATTACAACACAAAGAAAGACATCAACAGATGATATACGTGGTTCACTCCAGTGTGGGGCTACATCCACCAACTTCTTCTTGTTTTATTATTCTTCTTCAATCTTTTACATTCATCTGCTCTTCTGCACTAATTCATAGAGCTAAGCTTCACACTGAACATGTGATATGCACACTAAGCACCAGATACACCTTCCCAAAATCAAGTCAAGGCACATAGCCAACTCCTCTATTACACACAAATTATTACATACACAGTATGTTGCACAAAGCAACTCAGAACTACTTTTCTCTTGCACTTAGCTACTTACACCGCTTTTAGCACTAAGCTTCCACACTTTCTATATTACATTCCTTCCTATATATACTTTTATATCCCTGAAAAAAAGGCCTAATCATGGGTAAACCCATGGGCCAACATCCCAAAAACCTAATACAAAAACCCTAATGAACCCCTTGTTGGGTCCACAAAATAAGTGAGATCCCGTGATCTCATCTTCGCCTGGGCGCTCCATCTTGGACCAGCCTGTTGAAGTCCAAAAAGTGGTCAAACCCGATCATTGTTTCCTCAAAACTTGGTCGAGGTCCAACAACTTATGATCCATCCCATGATAAGCATGGGTCTGATTGTTTTATGTATTCATTTGTAGACAGTCAAGAATATGAATTTGCAAATCAACTTGTTGAAGAGCAGATTGATGTTCCAAGCTTTTCCTTGTTAGATGACATTGCAGATGTTTCTAATTTTCCTATATATGATTCTCCCCCATTGAATAGGTACTTAAGGGATGAATGATTTGTGAAGATCTTAAAATGTTTTCCAAGTAGGTAATTCCTGAACTTTTGAAGTGAATACACCATTGCTAGACCTTCTCTCTCTGTAATGTTGTAGTTCTTCTCAGAGTCTAACAATTTTCATCTTGCAAATGCTATGGGATGATCCAATTCTCCTGCTCATGGTTGCACCAAAATATCTCCAAGTTCTATGGCCGATGCATCTACATGTACGTGGAATGTCTTCTCCCAGTCTGGGAATACTAGTATTGGCGTGACAACCATTTTTTCTTTCAGCGTATCCATACCATGTTGACAATCCTCATTCCACTGGAACTTTGTATCTTTCCTTAACACTTTCTCCATTGGCACGATGATCTACACGTACCCTTTTATAAATTTTCTGTAGTATCCTGTGTGTCCCAATGTCTCTCTCAATTGTCGAACTATTTTTGGCCGAGGCAGGTTAACGATTACTGCAATTTTGGTAGGATCTACTAGTAAACCTTGTTTCCATACTATATGGCCAAATAATATCCCAAACGGTGTTCCGAATATGCACTTCTTTATGTTTAATGATATCCGACATTGCCTGCATCTTTCTAACATCAATCGCAAGACCTCTACATGATATTTCAACATGGTATAGATTGTCCATTTGTCCAAGTATACCTCTAGGAACTGGTGGATAAATTCTTTAAATGCAGATATGACCACTCTGGAAAATATTGTTGGTGCATTCTTTAATACAAATGGCATGACCGTGTACTGGTAGGACCCCCATTCTGTGGAAAAAGTGGTCTTGTATCTGTCTTCTGGTGCTATCTTAATATGATGGTATCCTGAAAACCCGTCGGTTAATGAATAAACTTCCTGTCCTCCTACGTTCTCCAAGACATCATCCGTGAATGGCGTAAGGAATGGGTCATGTAGGCACACATAATTCAAATTACTCAAGTCAATGCATATTCTTAGCTCACCTTCTTTTTTCTCCTGAAATACCATCGGGCTTATCCATTCTGATTCTTCCACAGGTTCTATGATTCCGACTTCGAGCATCCTATCGATCTCAGCTTTGAATTTTTGCTTATATATCGGATTTAGTTTGTATGGTCGTTGTCTGATCAGTCTTTCCTCAGCTCTGAGTGGTATATTCATTTCACCTAGCTCTCCTAATATTCCTTTCATTTATGTAAACATTGTGGGGAACAGGTTGTTGTACTCATGTAGTAAATCTGTTATGCTTTCCACTGTTTGCTCATCCCAATAGTCTCCAATGTTGTCCATTTTAGGATTCTCAACTGTCCCAATTTTGACTTTCTTCACCTTGATCGATGCCACAATTACTTCTGATTCTATAGGTGGACCTTCTACTTCTCTTTCACCTTCGACTTCCTCAAATTAAATGTCGTGCGGATTGTCCTCCTTTGGTACTTCTTCCTGCACATGGTAGCATGGAAAAAATTCTTTCACTATCTGTCTGTTCTGTTGTTGGTCCTCTATTATGAGTTATATTTATGGTTCCTTAATGAATATCACCCCTCTTATCTTCTTAAGTGATGCATCTATGTTGGGGTTCTCATGCTCGAATGAGAAAGTGACTATAAAGTTCTGCTGCAATATTGGTCATCTTGTAGTTCCTCTGCACAGTTCCTAGTGTTGTGCACTTATTCAAGTGTTCCTAGGCCATTCTTCCAGGGGTGTCATTTTCCACAGTGTTGTGCACTTATTCAAGTGTTCCTATGGTGTCCCCAGTCCATCATACTTCTGTTGTTGGTTGCTTCTTTGTTTTGCACCAAACCTTATGTGCAGTAACCATTTACATTGGTACAAATCCATGATTGTTTCTTTGTGTGTGCCCCACCATCGTGCAGGTGTGGTCTTGAGTGCTATATCTAGTGCTAACAGTCTCTGTTTTTCTAATACTTCATCCTTGTACTATGTCAAGAATGCTTCTAGATTGTTCACCCCATGGAAGTTGGGTGGTTCCCTTATCTCTGTACCTAACCATCTTACCGTGTGATCTATTCTTGTGCATCTCCTTGTGGACACTTTGTGTAGCCTCTATTGCCAGTTCTCTAAGACTGTATCTGAGTCTGACGAACATGAAGTAATACTCCACCAACTAAGTATCCCATCTGCAGTTGGGTTTATGTAATCCTCATATCACGCAGTTGTTCTGTAAAACTGGCTAATTTCCTCCAAGTCCAAGCAAGTAATCTCTACAAAACTCTCCCCTTCCGATGGGTCTAATGGCACAATGACCCTGTATTCTCCTGACTCAAATGTCATTTTCCATGTCTTTAAATTGATTATGGCTTGGTTATCGAACACTCAATCCAATCCCAGTAATGCTAGATATGGTGTTGTGCCGTCCACTATCTCTATTACTTCAAAGTCATCTTTAGTGCGCACTCCGTCTAGATCTACTGTTACTCCTTTCAGTCTCCCAATTGGTAGAACTCTTTTTTGGTTTTCTAGTTTCAGCTAAATGGGTGAATATCCTAGTGTGGGCTCTCCCATAAATTGTCATGTCTTATTGGGTAATACATTGACTTCAGATCCTAGATCCAGTATGATATCTCCCATGTTGAAATCTCTAATGTTGGCATTCAATGTGAACTCCCTACTTGTTCTTCTCCTTGTATGTAGGTGATTGACTGTTTTCCTTATGTCTCTATGCTACATATTTCTAACATACT
>JASDQU010310134.1:60785-86004 GCA_032191745.1 Picea mariana | reverse complement strand
TTTTTCCACGGCCCGAAGAACTCAATTGTTCTTCTATTTCCCTATCGGGAAATCTGCACCCACAACAATCTTTCCCCGAGGTCTCCCCTTTACCACTGGGAGATCAGCTAAATCTCACTATCTCGTGAGTTCATGACTCAAAGCCTCCAACTCTTCCTTTCAACTCTTGCGATACCCGACCTGGAGATATGGGTATAGCTCCTTCCTTTATTAGTGCCCTCACCACATGCAACCGTGGGCTAGGCTTAAATGTTAGTGCCTCTTGCAACTCGCACATTCGTGAGTTTGTGAGTCGAACTCTTATGCCTCCTGTTGTGACCCTCCGAGACGGGATAGGTAAATGCTGAGATGAATCCTCCCTCGACGGATTTCACTACTCGCAACCTCGCAACGTCGCCACCTCGCAGTTTGAACCGTCGAGCTTTCACCCTCCTATTTCGCGAATCCTCGAATTGCGAGAATTCAACGGAATGTTGACTTCTATCTCCAGGCATCACGTGTCCACCCGTTGACCACGCGGGTCCCACCTTATGCTCTGCCACGTGTCCACGCGAACCCCCGGCTCTCGGCACTTCACGACTCACAAATCCTAACGCCAACACTTCGGGACTTCTCGCAGTGAGATCCTGAGGGATTTGTGCCACCTGTATTCCACTCGCTGGCTTTGCTATGGCCCACACTGTCCTCCAGCTTTCAGGGTATCGCAATCTCGCAACCTCGCGATCCCCGCACCCAAATCCTTGAGTCTTTTCTCGCGAGACCCCAATACACGATCCCACGTGCAGATCCAACGGTTCTCCCCGATCCAGATCCAACGACTATCTTCTTCTCGCTCCTCGCGCCTTCGCGACTTGGGATACCCAATATTTGGGTTCTCACCCTGCGAACTACCGCGTTCATGAGATCTCTCGATCTCTGCCACCTGTCCTCCTCAGATGGACGACTCCTGGCCTCCTCGCCACTTCGCCACTTCGTGACTTGGAGTATCCAATACTTGGGCGTTCACCCTGTGAACTCCCGAGTTCGCAAGATCTCTTGATCTTTGCCACCTATCCTTCTCATATGGATGGCTCCCAATCCTTCTCGTCACTTCACCGTTTCTCATGTCCTCGCACCTCGCGACTCTTGACACCAAATTCTCAGCTCTTCCACTTACGAACTCCCGAGATGTGATGTGCCACCTGTCCACTTGCCGACTCCTGTAGTCCCACACCATTCTCATGGTCTGATATCCCGATATGACGTCAGCTAGGCCCCACAACACAGAGTTCTCACCTCTTCACCACTCATGAAGTCAAATGACTTCCTCTTCCACCTTCCGGTGCCCGAGTCCCCGATGTGGGTAATCTCGTGACATGCGTCCGCTCCCAAACGAACGGTCCAGATCAAGTCTCGCTAATTCGGGTTTTCTGCTTCTGATCTGATGGCTCAGATCCCTTCTCCTTCTCTGCACTCCTCCTGAGGCTTAAACTCTGCACGACTCCTCCTGATCCAATGGCTGACGGGATTTTTTGTATGAGATCTGATGGCTGTCAGTCTTCCCCTTCTATGCGCTTCTTCTGACGCCTTCCTGGACGTAAATCTTCAGCGATCCAGATTCTATCGGCTGATCCAATGGCCGTTGTGGCTCCTCCCGAGATTTTGCGCTCTTTCTTCCTACGCTTGGAAGAATTTCCAAGGTTCCAAAGACCTCAATCTTCGTTGTTCCTCTCTGCAAGCTCCTCGACTTCGAGCCTCGCCGCGCACATGAAACGCTGCCCTTCCTGAGCTTCTCCTTCTCGAATCTTCTAAGGATTCTTTCGACTCCTGCACTCCTTGCAGAGTCTTCTCATGCACACATCATGCTGTCTATCCTGAGCTTCCTCGAACACTCAGACCCCTTGGGGATTTTACCTTTATTCTCCCTCAAATGGAGAATAAAATGCCTTCCTGGCTCTCTATTTCTCAAACGACCTCCTTGTTGAGCCTTCTGGGTATTCAACAACCCAGGGAAGATCCTTTAGTGGATTCTTCCTCTCTTCTAGAACTCAAAGGAGTCCTCTTCTTCTTGTGCCTATCTGCACGCTTCCTTGATGCCCTCTTGGCGGAGTATCTTCCCCATAGAACGTTTAGTAGTTCTGGGTTCCCTCTGTGCACTCTTTGCACCTGCTCAATGCCCTCCTGGCAGAGCTCTCAGAATCCCCAATGATTTTGACTTCTGTCTGAACTCACAACAGAGTTCCTCCAACTGCACCTTGTTCCTGTACTCAATGCCCACTTGGCAGAGCCTTTACAGAACTCCCAAGAGATTCTGTCTGCAACTGTGTCTTCTCATACACAACCCTACCTCCAAGGTATCTAGCAACCTTGAGGTCTTCTTCCTCTAAGCTGTTGACTTCAACTCTTGTGCCTCAGCACGTCTTTGTCTGAACCCGCAGTGTTCAGAAGTGCATCTCTGTGCACGGCTCTCAAAACCCTCAGCGTTCTGTCACACCCTCCTGGTATGAAGCCTCAAAGACCTTCAACCCTGAAATCAAAACACACTCCTATAGAATACATCAACGTACATCTACTGTATATATATGGAACACACACACAGACATCCATTCCACACAGAATAATGCAGGAAAAACTGCTCTGTTATATATTAACAAATGGAAAAATGCCTGTATCTTTACAATGGTGTTCCTGAGCTCTCTCTGGCTCCTCTCCTACAACTATTCTAACTCATCTACAACTAACTCAAAATGAGATATGAAAATCTCTTTTACCTGAGGGGCTCATCGAGCGCTTCCCTCCAGGTTCACCTACTCTAATAAATTACAATCAATGGCTGTCTAGTCCAGCACCTGGATCTAGATCTCAGCCGATCTAGCATTAAAGCCGATCCTATCTAATGCCTGCTCAAAGGCACGGCTTCCATGGCTCACCAGCCTAGAACATTTAATTACATTCAATTTCAAATTTAAATGAGGACTGCACCTCTCTTTTTAGCGTGCGATTTTGAATTCGCTGGCGTGGCTGCTGGCTGGCTGAATGACGTGGAGCGATGCTCCTGCATCATTTGGCCTCTCTTAACATACCAGATCTAAGAAAACTCACAAATGATCCTATATTGCATGACTCCACATGTCCTGCAATGCCTACCAAACTACCTTCATACATCCCCAAGTTTGAAGGAAAGGCAGGAGATGACCCTGCCAACCATGTCATGACTTTCCACCTATGGTGCTCTTCCAACAACATTATGCATGATTCCATCCGAATACAATTATTTCAATGCACACTCACTGGCCCATCAACCAAATGGTATGTAGATGAAATATCAGGGTCCCGTGCGACTTTCGAGTCCTTGGCCAAAGCATTTTTGACCTTCTTCCAACTACCAATTTTCCATGACAATGGTCTTGAACTACTCTCTAATTTCAAACAAACCTCAGCCACACATATCGCTGATCACATTCACGAGTGACATAGACGACATAGTTTGTGCAAATCCAAAACCACCAAACAACGGTGTCTTGACTGGTTTCTCAGATCACTTGTCTCTCTCCTCGATAAAGATGTAGCTTCCACCTTCCCTCAATAAGAAGAAGAAGCCAGCAGTAAGGCTCAACAATACGACCTCATCTATTCACAATCAAGGTACTTATACACAGTACTTCCTGATCTCCCAAAACCCGTGCCATTCGGTCAAGACAAACCTGTGATGTCTCACTCAGTAGACAGATTGATTGGTAATACCATGCACGTCCACAACCCTAACAACCACCAATGTATGACACACCTCAATATATGCCGGCAGATGGGGGAACCTCTTATTACCCCCCACCCCCTTATCAACAACCATACCCTATTGCTATTCCTCCACCCATCAGTGGGCCACCGTCGGCACCCCCAATACACCCACCTATCCAAACAAGTTCTGGTACCCCCTCTACCTCATCTTATACTCTAAGTACTAGCGAAAGTGCCATGCCTTCCTATGTACCTTACAGATCACAACTCCCACAGAATCCATACTTCCCATTCCCCGGTCCTCCACAACCCATGGCTCCCCCACACCCTCACGCTGGGGTGAATTTTGTTCAACCCTCTACCCTTCAGCAATATCAAAATTTTGAACAGTTGAATACAGAAAATCTGACCCATCAGTTGAATAATGCCAAAACGAAAGGAAAAAACATGAACAATAAAAACCTAGGTCAAGGCAGGAATCACCCCCAACAGAACCAACCTATTGGGGGCAACCAGAATCAAGGGAATTAGAACCCCCAGGGGGGCAATAACAACATGCGTCAAGGGAGAAATAACAATACTGTTAGAACCACCTTCCCTTGTGCCCTTTGCGATGAGTTCGGTCATTATACTCATCATTTCCCCTAAATCACTAATTTTAAATGGCTAAAAGACTCAGGCAATCTACCACATCCTCTAGCACCGCCTGCCCCTCAGCAGGCCCCACAACAATACCCCCCCCAGTCGTGCTGCAGAATCCCATTCCGCACCAGGGTGTGATAAACACCCAACAGGACACGCAACCTACCCCACCACAGTTGGGACAATACCTCAGTCCAAACAATCTCGCAAATCATACTATCCTCCTCACCAGTGAGGAAGAAATCCTTCTGCAAACATGTAGTCATCAATATCGTGCACCCGCTGAGTCTCCTCCCATTCCCCCAGAAACAAACCCATCACCAACGAGACCCCCATTGGTAATTCCTCACCCTAACGCCGAAACACCTCTTCACATCCCTCGCACCCCATTGCACAGGAATGTCCACAACCCCCAGGCTAGGGTGGCTCATAATTATAGTTTGGTCGATGACTTAGCACAATCCCCGACTGCCATGTCAGTCTTAGAAGTCCTTCAAACTTGTCCCACTCATCGAAAATCATTACTTTCCACCTTGGGGGTAGTGGACCCCGCAGATACTCAAATCATCACATTTGATCTCAACAGCGGAGAACCTCTCCTTCCCACTCTAATTTCTTTTCAAATCCCAGTAAAAATTCAGAACATTACAGTTCATCGGTGCATCATCGATGAAGGTGCATCCACATGCATTATGTCCAAGTCTGTATGGCAGAAACTTGGTTCCCCCGAACTCATACCATCTGCCATTACCTTAAGAGCTTATGACAGATGACCATCTTCTCCCGAAGGGCTCTTCCAAAATGTCCCTGTAGAACTTGGGGGCAAGACCATTCTCATCGACATTAAAGTTATCGATGCCCCACTCAATTATAATATCTTGTTCGGTCCTAGCTACATGTACGCTATGAAGGCAGTTGCCTCTTCTGTCTTTCAAACAATGATGTTCCCCCATAACGGGAAGATCATTACCATTGAACAAGTCTCACATTATGAGCCTAACCCTTCTGCCAACATCGATAACATTCTCCCTTTTATCCACATGAGTCATGACGCATACACACTCATCAAAATGGGTCCCAAAATTTTCAAATACCCATCATTGTTAGGAACTTACCATGGTGCACCACCGCTCCTTCATCCTTCCAATCAAGTATGTGTCGTATCATCCAACAGAACTGACATAGAGGATAACCTTCCTCCTAGGGAGGCTTCTATCATATATGACATCCCACTAGTTGCAGAGCTCCCCCCTCATGAGCCTTCTGTGAACTCGTCAACTCCACCAGTTCACAATTTCACCTCTCCCCAAGGCCATATCTCAGTTTGGGAGACAGTTCCCCAAGCCATTACTCAAATCCCCTTCTTCTACCCTCCATCAGGTGTACAAGCTTTCCAAGTAGCCGAAACTCTTACCCTCCCTAATATGGTGTTAGCAATTCTAGTTTGGTATTCACATCCACCAGAGATGGTCCCGCAACCATCCCTTCCCCCCCAAATGAAAGGAGTCCCAATGACGATTCCCATACTCACTCCCACCATACCCTCTACACCTCCACTCACTCACCTCCCTGCCACAACTGAGGGCAGGTGAAAGAAGAAGGAGCCCACAACTCTACTTCCCCCGCACGTCCAACCCCCTTGCGCTCTATGTGAGAAAGATGGACACCAAACCAACAAATGCCCATCTCTACCCGAGTTACGGAACCCGATTCCACTCAATCAAACACCATCAACACTCACCACTGTAGCAAGTACTTCCGCTAGCACCCCTCACTCAAGTAGCCAAGGGCTGTGAACCAAATTCACTTGTGCTATATGTTCAGAATATGGCCATTACACACACCATTTCCCAACACTACCTCACTTCCGCTAGACATTAGTTGCAGTACGCCAAAGCTTCCGGAACGAACCCAATCCAGCTACATCATCCCTACCAAAAATCACTGACATCCATTATGTCACAACTTTAGTCAATGAATGTATGAGATGCCCTTGCTCTCTATGTGAATCCTTAGATCATTTTACATATCAATGTCCTATGATCATTGAATACAGGCAATGCCAAATGACCCTGATTCAAACCCCTGCGCCCCCTACATAATCGATGGTTGACCTCACCTCACCACTTGATATTATTCATATCATTTCTCCTAAACCAGAGGCACTCCCTATTCCTCCGTGGTTCTTGGATGACTTATCCAAGGATTTACCCCCAAATCCACCCAATTCTCCCGTACATTTCCCTACGAAAATTTTACATCCAACTACCACTGGTACTCCTCAGTACTTCGATATTTGGTTTATGTCAAGTGAACCATCGCAATCTCATTGCGTCGTCCCCCCTGCTTCTTCTTCACCCGAAGACATCCACACGGCGACAGTCACCGATATCACTCTTTTAGATCCCTTGTATTCCCACCAATTCCACTGTGACGAGGACATACTCGAAGAGTTAAACACCCCCGACTACCCATGGGATGCGCTACACCACAGAGCGTTCTTCTTTCCACAGGAAGCCTCCACGCCTCCTAACCAACACCCCATATATGTGGTCAAAACCAAGGATTTTATCCCATCAGGGCATATCGACTGGTTCAACAACCCCATTCCTGCCCCAGATGCTTTTGAAGAAGGCAACCTGGTCAACATTTTCCCAACCATCAAAATCGATATTTCCATAAAAAATGGAGTCATCGAGGAAATCACCATTGGTGCCGTTTGCACTCCTCAAGAAATCATTGCCTATAAATCCCTCTTCCAAGAATATCGAGATATTTTTGCCTGGTCATACATAAAGTTGCCTAGCCTTGATCCCTCTATTGTCGAACATCGCATCAACACCTGGCCTAACATTACACCAGTTCGTAAAAAACAATGACCGCTACACCCATCCAAAGCAGTGGCCATTAAAGCCGAGATTGACAAATTATGTGTGGTTGGGTTCATATACCCCATCATCTATACCTCATGGGTTTCCAACCCTGTACCCGTTAACAAAAAATAGAGCACTATCCGCGTCTGCACGGACTTTCACGATCTCAATCACGCATGTCCCAAAGACAACTTTCCAATGCCTTTCATCGATCAAATTATTGACGACTGCGTAGGCCACGAGGCTCTGTCCTTCATGGATGGTTTCTATGGTTATAATCAAATCCAAATTCACCCAACTGATCAATACAAAACCGCATTCACCACTCCTTGGGGTAATTTTGCATATCATGTCATGCCTTTTGGCCTAAAGAATGCTGGCGCAACTTTCCAACGGGAAATGACATACATTTTTCATGATCTGGCTCATATTATCCTCGCATACTTGGATGATCTCACAACTCAATCCAAAAAATGCACCCAACATCTTGATGATTTACAGATATCTTCCAATGGTGTCGTCAGTACAACATCTGCTTGAACCCCCTCAAGTGTGTGTTCTACGTCACTACAGGGCGTCTCCTCGGATTCATCATTTTCCAAAGCGGTATTACCATGGACCCCCTTAAAGTCCAAGCCATCACAAAAATTCCACCCCCCCAAAATTTACGCCAACTCCAGAGCCTACAGGGAAAAGATAACTTTCTACGACGATTTGTCCTAGACTACGCCACTCGAGCGCACGATTTCCTTCACTTACTATGCCACGACATCTCATTTTACTGGGATGAACATGCCCAACAAGCATTTGATGATCTTAAAATGGCGCTGTCTAACACCCCTTTAATTAGTTCACTCGACTATAATCGTGACTATATCCTCTACATATCAACATCAACTGTCTCAGTAGCAAGAGTTCTCATTCAAATCGGCGATGACGATCATGATCATGTCATTTAATACATTAGTAAAAACTTCTCAGGGCAACCCTTGAAGTATAAACACGAAGAGAAACTAGCCCTTGCAGTCGTCCTCGCAGTCCAAAAACTGCATCATTACATTCAACTTAGCATGACTGAAGTCGTAGCAGATTCCAACCCTATGCAATACTTGCTCAGTCGTCGGCAAATTAATGGTAAATTTTCCCGATGGATCATTATCTTTCAGGAGTATGATCTTGAATTTTCAACACCCAAGAGTAAGAAAGCTCTCGTCCTTGCTGAACTTGTCATGACCTTCCCCTCTGATACTACCAGTGCCCCCGTCAATACCGACTTCCCCGACGAACATCTCTTTTATATTACTTCGGATGATCCGTGGTACAACGACCTCCTCTTCTACCTCTAAACCCAAAATTTGGTAACCACCTCTCACGAGATGATCGCCATCGTATTCGCCACCAGGCCCCCCACTATCTCCTCATCGAAGATATCTTATATCGACGAGGGGTCAACACCATACTTCGTCGATGCTTGACTATTGACAAGGTCGATAGAGTCTTGAACGACTGCCATAACAGCGCATGTGGGGGCCATCTTTCGAGAATGTCCACTGCTTAGAAGATCATCCGAGCAGGTTATTTTTGGCCTACATTGTTTCACGATTTCATTCATGCCATGTAGTGATGCGAGAAATGTCAGCTTTACGCCAACAAAGCATGAGCACCACCTGCTCTTCTCCACCCAGTCATTACTGCAGGCCCCTTTTGTAAATGGAGCATCGACTTCATGACTTGTAATCCCCCATCCAACAATGGAGACAAATACATTGTTGTCGCAGTCGATTACTTCAAAAAATGGGCTGAAGCCATGCCCACCTTCAACAACACTGCTGACACTACAACACGTTTTTTCTTTAATCACGTCATATCCCGCTTTGGAGTACCACTCCAACTAGTTTTCGATCACGGGAAACATTTCAAGAATTAGATTTTGTTGAACTCTCATCTCGGTTGGGATTCTCCCACGAGTTTTCCTCACCATATTACCCTCAGTCTAATGGACATGTCGAAGCAGTTAACAAGGTCCTCAAGACCATGTTACAGCGCACGGTTAACAAACATAAGACCAATTGGAATCATATGTTATTTTCCGTGCTATGGGTTTACCGTACGGTCGTGAAAATGACCACTGGTTTAACACCATTTCATCTAGTCCATGGGGTTGAGGCCACTCTTGCCATCGAGTGTGAAATTCCCACCTTATGCACCGCAATTGAGCTATTACCTGACATTGCTCCAATGGAGCAGCGATTGCTGAAATTAGAGTCCTTGGATGAAGATCGTCGATCTTCATTACAGAACAATGAGGCAGCCAAAAAATGGTCAAAGGCCACCTTTGATCACCATGTCAACCTTCACTCATTTCATGAAGGCGACCTTGTCCTTGCTTACGATATCACTCATGATACCCTCGGTCATGGAAAATTTGAGTCACTATGGCATGGCCCCTACATTATCCAACATTGCCTCACCAAAGGCACATACATCTTGGCTTTCCCCGAAGGACTCTCTCTCAAAGAACTTGTCAATGGGTTATAATTAAAGAAATTTTATGCCTAAGCGTAGCCATTCTACATTAGGTTATTTATTTTATAGTGTTTTTAATCTTTTTTCCATCCCTCACGTCTAAAACTATCATTTGTGTTATTGACAGATGCTTTCTCCACTGGCCTACCACATCGGTTACGCCAACGACGCCAACCAGTGGACAAAAAATCTCGCCTCAGCAGCTTGGGCCCTCTATACCCCCTCACATGAACTGCTCCACTCTAGCAGCATATGTTTGGGTTCAACAACCAACAACCAAGTTGAATACACTGCCGTCATTGGCCTCCTCACCGATGCCCATCATCATCGTATTCATCACCTTAGTGTCTTTCTTGACTCTCAACTAGTCGTCCTCTAGTTCAACAATGTGTACCGTGTCCACGATCCTTGCCTCTTTCGCAAATACCTACAAGTTAGACTTTTATCTCAACATTTTGATTTCATTACATTTACACATATTCCAAGACAATTGAATCAAATTACAAATAACTTAGCTAACATTGTGTTAGATTGGCATATATCATATCAAGATACCTCTACACACACATAAACCATCAAGAGCTTGTCACAACATATATAGATTAGACATCATCAACACATTAAAAGACACATGTAAACATCAAAAAGACCCAAAAAATGTATACTCATATAATATTAATCAGTCACTAGTGCCATCAACATGTTTACATACATACATCACATACAAAATCTGCAGGCCAGTGGATCACCTCGGTACAAAACTGGTCTCACTACACCAAAATGGGCTCACCAACTTATATACAAAATACAACCATACATAGAGCGACGCTCAAGGTGCCTCTAGCACACCACCTCCTACCCCTCCCTCAGGCGATGGTACCCCACCCACTACTGGTCCCTCCGGACCGAGAGGTAATCGTCCGGTCATTGCAACACCTGCTACTCCTGCTCGCCGCACCACGGCCCACTCAAAATCCCACACATTTCTCTAGGATGCCCTTATCCTGGATGCAAGACCACATGCCCTTAGGCACGCCTTGTAGCACCACCTCTATGTGGCGGCGAATATCCTCAAAATCTTCCCCGACCTTCGCCAGAGGAGCATGCGATGGCCCAACACCAGGGTCATCAAAACGACATCTCCTGGATGCTCTCTCATCACCATCTGGTCTCGCCTTGGCGTCCTCACCCCGACGTCTCTCTCCTGCTTGCAACCCTCCCTGTGACAGTCTCCCCGGCTCCTGGCGAGCTGGCACTCTCATCAGCTCAATCTCACGCCCGCGAGGTCCCACATCTGCACATACAAACAACCAAATGATAGTATCAACATCTATACAAAATACATATGTCATGCTATCTCAAAAATCAACATATCAAAATCACAAACATACCTCGATGATCAAACACCTCCCCTGGAGGTAACATCATGTCCAGATCACCCCAGAAGTCAACACCATAGTATGGATACTGCAGTATGACCTACGGCATTTGCTGCCACACCTGTGCCACCTCAGCTGTGAAAAAATGGCTGCCCTCGCCACCACCATGGCGAACCAAAATCGTCGACCACTACCTCAGTCGCAACTCTCCCGCACTAGGAGCACCCAATAAAATTCTAGGGCGCAACATCGACACCCTCTCCAAAAACCAGGCCACCATGATGGACCCAAAGGCAAAGTTCCCTGAGTCTGTAGACCGACATCTGTCCAGCTGCCCTACCATCCTGGCATGCAACATCAACCCCTAGGAAAAATGCTCGTCGACCAGTGCCCTCCCCATAACCCTTAGTTGACCACCACTGATCTGCTGAGTCACGAGTGACCCATATACCCTCACAATCATCACTGCTACACAATGATGAGATAAGGCATCCATCACCCCGATACTCATGACGGAGCCTGACATATAGTTCTCCCTCAAACAATACTGCCGACCCAAGGTCACTAACGACACGTCCGCAGGTAACAATGGCTCTTCCAGTAGGGGCGTTCCCCGAAAAGGGAGCCCAGTTAAAAAATATATATCCTCCAGTGCAGTGAAGGCAATCTACTCTCCCCACACCATAAAGCAATGCAGGTCCAGACTCCACATCCGGATAAGAAACTGCAAGAGATACTCCTGTGCCTGTATCAACAGGCACTCGAAGAACTTTAGCAACCCACAGGCTGCCAAAGTGGCACGAACCCCCGACTCCTCAATAGCCACGACATCCCTCAGCTCTAACTAGTCCCGCTCTCACTAATGGACTGACATCATGCAAATGATCACCTGCAACCACACAATATAGTCCTAGGTCAGCCATATTGACCATAAAACACATTAAAAAAGATAAGTTTTGCACCCATTAACCTTGCCCCGAAGGCGTGGCTGTTTAACCCACAGGCACACACATATGCGCGCCTATTCACCCCATAGGCATGCATGTAGGCATGCCTGTCCATACCACAGGTGCACATGCGTGTGTGCCTGCCCACCCTACAGGGGTGCCTCCATGTACCCTTGTCACGAACACATGCACGCATCACAACGCGCTTGTCCACTACACAACCGCGCACCCATGCACACCTATGTAGCAAGCAGGCATGCATATCATGCATTCCTTTGTCCCCCCTTAGGGAACACCCATGCATGGATATCCAAATAATAGGCATGCACCCATGCACACATATTTTCGAATCGCCCACGCACTGGGGGGCCCACACCCATAAACCCCCCTGCACGACCCTCCGTACAGGCCCTACCCATAAATTGAAAACCTACTTCTATGCAGGACGATAAGACTACTAACCTGAAGCTCACTGGTCCTGAATCAACTGCCTCATTCTCCTAGAATCTCCAAATCTCCTCTGAATACCTCTCGTCTAGCCACTCTGGCAGCAAGTACAAATGAGGTGGCAATGTGGGCCCTACAACTATATATAGGCCTTTCCGCCAAACTTCCAAACACCATTCCGGGAGCTCCAGGTGTCCGTTTTTCGATTCGTCTTTAGCCACAGGATCAACATCCCGTCATCTACATCAAGACAGTCCCTGAGCTAGTTTTTATCCTTAGCCTCCAGGGTGCCATTTTTTCATACCCCATCCAGGTACGCATGCTCATGTTCAAAATTATCAAATAAATGCTTGTATGTTCAATTCTCTTCAGATATTGTTCATGTCGGATATTTGGTTTTCCTGTGTGTAGGTACTTGGTCATCATACATCAATGCAACCCCTTCAGGTATATAATCAACACTGGAATGTAATCATTCCCTTTGAATCTCAATTGCATCTCCAGTCACACCCTCTGACATTTGCCTCTAGGATCCCCATCTCCAACTCTGTAGTACCGACACCTCCATTGCATCTAAGGTACTGTCACCCAGTAGCACTCTCCCCCACATGAGTTGTCCCATTCATAACACTCTTTTTCACTTTGACACTCATGCTGCTTTTTAACCTTTTAGGGATGGGAGTCCCGATAGTCTTCATCATGTCACGAATCAGCCACATACTCCTTCTCCTCATTTTGCTAGCTTTCCCAATGGACTCCCAGATTATCTCTTCAAGGTTCTTATTTGACCACACCTCTGTAGTATCATGAACCCTCCATTTCATCCACAATCAGTTTTCCCCTCTATAAATTTCCCTCCATTTCATCCACAATCAATTTTCCCCTCTGCAAATTTCCCTCCATTTCATCTACCTCATACATAAACCCACCCATGGGGCCCCCACCTTCCACCAATTCTCCAAGCTAATTGCTCCCTAACCGACCCACCCATATTACATTGGGGCACCCATTTCTATCTTTGTACACTCATCCCAAATTATCCTTTATTTGTTTGGCAAATTGTAAAAATCCTTTTTTTCCAGCATTTACATATCTTTTTGTCATCACCTTTGGCGACCTTCTTCCCTTTTTTGCAAACGCAACCCATGTCACCCTTGATTGGGGCACTCCTTATCATCTACCCCTGTTGACATCGCCCATATACTTCGAGTATCCCACATGCCACTTACCTCTGCCCTCTGATTTTGTTCACTTTGTCCTACCTCTGACACAACTTATCCCACGTCTTGTTGTCCCCTTGACACTCGACCTAGTTGAACGGTTACGGCCACTTATACTTCACATATACCCCCAACCAAGGGTAGTATTGAGTCTTCATCCATATTGACTTCAACCATGTACCTCCTCCAGTTCCTAACCTCACCTAGTAGATTTCACGAAGCCCTTTTCTTCTGGGAGTCACATCCCCCTTTTGTTGACATCAGCTTAGTTTTCCAGAAGGGCGACAGTATCTTGACTCTCATTACATTTCCAATGAGAGGTCTCAGATGGCACATGGAGAACCACAATTGATCCCTGCTGTCATTAAACCCCATAACATTCAACTTCAACACTTTCTCATGTTACAATGGGTCTTACTTTGCGACTATTGCAGTTATTTCTTATATTTGCTGAAGACCTCTGAACTTAGCTGGGCTATCAATGCCTACCGAATCCGTGATATTTCTTACAGATGTCACTACCTACTATTCAGAGTATGTTCCTCCTCAAAATTGTCTTCTGCCTTTATCACGACCGCCCCTAAGGGAACTGCAGTTGTCTACATCAACACACCATTCTTTTTTGAGTTACATGACACGAGCATGGGGCATGCCCACCTCGTTTGTACATAGTTTATTTTTACACACCTTATGGAAGGTTGGGTTCTATAGGTTCCCTTCTCCCTCCAACAGGTAACTCTTGACACTCTCACTATCACTCTCTCTTACAGTGACGCTGTTAGTAGAAGAAACATTGATGAATTTCGGCTATATGTATGCTCCTAACCTCATCCATCAGGGGGCATCTGTTATCACAAAAATTTCATCCGAAAATGGTTACAAGAATCCAGCATCGTCACATAGTTATGAGGTCACCCATGGACCAAAATTACCACAAAATCATTTCCAAAAGGTCCAAAACTATACAACCAGTGATAAAATTAAAGTGCGCTATGAATACAGAGGGCGCGCACGCACATGTGCAAAACCGAAACGCAGAAAAAGTGCACATGCGACTGATGCACAACTGTGGTCGCTAAAAGCCATGCACATCTGAGAACAATGCATTTATGAGATTGTTCGGCCTCCCACCCACTTCTGGTTCAGCTTCCAAGTTCATTTGACACCCAAATATCGACTGGATCCAACTGGGTGGCTGGTCAAAGACCTAAAAATGCCCTAATTAGCCTCTTTTCACACTACAAGCTAGTTGCAAAATACCTCAAAGAGGTGCTATAAAACAAGGCCATGGGTACACTTCATTTTCAAGGAATTCAATAACAAAGTTATGCTGCTGCTATTCTCTTGAGGAATCCTCTATTTTCATCAAGAGTATACAAGCACCATTACATTGGGCAATCCATCTCACCTCTTGAGTGGATTAGCTTGGGAATTCTTTCACCATTTTCATTCAAAGTTGTAAGAAGAGATTATTTGTGGGGGTCCAAGAGCCCTCCCTTGGAGGAAGAAGGGACTGATAGTCCTATTTCTTCTTGGTGTTTTCTTTCACTAATATAATCCTTGCCATTGGTGACATGAGTCTTATTGGTTTTTTGTTCTTATGTCCTTATGCTCAATAGTTTAGTTGTTCTTTTATTTCTTAGTTTATTTCTTAGTTGTTCTTTTATATTTCTTTCTCTAACCCTTTCCTTTACAATTGTACTACTTATCTAACCCAACTAATCTTGTAAGCACCTCTGTTTTGCTCATCTAGGTGGAAAAAGAGGCGCAACAAATCCTATTCCTCCTAATGAAGGAATCATAGCAGGCCTCTCTATAGCTTTCCAAGTTCTGTCTGTCATGATATTCACCCATGTTTTCTCATCTAGAACACAGTAAATGTCGAAGTCTCCTATTATTTCTTCAATGCATTCCTTTTCTTTAAAGATATTTGATAATCTAACATGTCAGTGGTCATTCAAGGTTTCTTTCATCTGTAGCAATACCTTCTCTTATTCTTTCTGGGGTTCTGTGATAGCCTTAGTTTCTGGATCCGCCTTAGGGTTTTCTTGTCTTATGTTCATACTTTCAAGCTTAGCAATCATTCTAGGGAAATCCAACACTTCATTGTGCATAGCTTTGCAACAAAGGCAACCATGTCTTCTCCCAGGGCATGCTTTAGCAAGATGTCCCAGTTTCCTGTAGCTGTAACAGAGGGTTAATCCTCTTTTTTTTTTAAATGATCCCCAAATTCTCCTGTACTGTGCGCTAGGATCATAAGAGCTAACCTGCAATAAATTCTTTCTGGGATCCTGCATCCATTCGTGAGTCCAAACATTATTTCTATGCATCGGTATAACATATCTTTCACTATTCTTATCAGATCTACTCATATCAAATATTCTTTCATCTATTAATACGCTAGTTTTTAAGCTAGGACATAATCTATCAAACATACCTAGATCCATACTCTAGAAACAAAAATTTCCACTTATCTTACTCCTACAGAGCACAAAGCTTCCAGATCTAAAACTTTTCAATATTCTTACCTTTCTCAGAGGACCGAGCTTACAAACCTTACCTCTTTTTAATCATAAATTCTCACTTTTACCTTCCTCAGGGTACAAAGCTTCCAGATCTTACCTCTTTTCTTTAGATTAGACTTATTTTCCTTAGCATAGAGATTCTTAGGTCAAGTAGAATGTTGTGCACTAGGGCAATAGATCTACACACAGATCTTTCAGAATTTCAGGTCGGATATTTGCACAAAGATTCTTCTTTCTCAATTCCTAGCAATCACAGTTTCAGTCCCAACAACGAAACCATTTTTTGGCATAGGGGAAGACCCAAGGTTCAACGCTACAACAATGCACCAACAAAACCCTAACTATTGGCCCTTTTGACAACACCTGCGAAGTAGATGAAGTCTCACCCGAGGTAGAGGTAGGGGTGGTTGCAAGACTTAGGTGTTTGCAACCTTAGTTGGGACACAGATATGTGATTCTAATACTTAATAAAGCACTTAGCACCGTCAGTTCCTCAATATGCAATCAACATCTACTTCACCAATAAAATAGGGCTTCACAACATTCACACTGATATAATGTATTTAAGCACTATCATAAACAGAGAGGTAGATCTAGCAGATCAAGCACTAAGCACCATCATGTGGATAAGATCTAACATTCTCACATTTCATTAGCACTAAGCATAACCATATATATCTAATCATATCAAAGAACTTAGCAAAAGAAGACATAAACACATTAAGACAAGCACAAATCAAGGTAACATAATGTTTACGTGGTTCACCCCCACCCTGCGGCTACATCCACCAACTCTTCTTCTTTATTGTCTTCAGTCAATCAGTTACAAGAACAAATCCATCAAAACCCTTACTTCGCATAGGACATAATATCTGTGTATCTCGTTAGATCCTTCTTCCTTGCATTACAACACTCAGCCTTCCACAATCTGTTACAAGGACCTGCACTTAGCTCTGCAAGTCTATTACGGTCATGAACAAAGCACTTATAGACTCTTCTTGCACTTAGCATACATTCACATCACATAGATGCACTATTCCACTACTTCTTACATTGCCTAGCCTTCTATTTATACATACAAAATAGGCCTAAACATGGGTAAACCCATGGGCCGACATCCCATTCCCGTTAAATATTCTCAAATACCCAAAAATGACCCAAACGTGGGAAAAGATCCCTTGATCTCCGCTTCATCTTGCGCTCCTCCTTTGACATGCTGTCGAAGTCCCAAAATAGGTCACTATGACCAAGAATCTCCCAAAACTTGGTCAAGGGCCAATAGTCTCCCAACCATGGATAAAGGAGCTTGTGCAGTACACAATCCTGAACATGATGAAGATCCGTCACTTTGGCCGACATAAGGAGGTTAAAGCTTGCGTTAAAATCCTCTTGTCGTGTTATCACGAAGGATATATGTGGCTTGATAGGCGCGTCACTGTGTATCTGACGTTGATCCACCTCATCACAAGACTAAGTATGCAAGGACTGGACCCTCACCAGTTCTACCCAGGGAAGACTTCAAATCTCTCCCTGGCACAACGCATAAAGGAGGATTATGGTGATGTAGAAAAGGAAAAATGAGGCTACAAGGTATCCTCCATCTAGGATGGTGCAGTGCACCTAGCTTTTCAGCTTATAGCTGGCAATCTTGTCAAAAAGAACCGTCCAACACAGGTCACTAGATTTGTAGTAGACCTCATAGGGAAGTGCGTAGAAGGAATGCAAATGAACTTGGCGAGTTAACTCGTCAAAAAACTGGAGAAGGACTACCGCGAAGCGCAAGATCATGGATATGATTTTCATTTTAGTTGGTTACTGGTACTAATCGCCTTTGTCACTTGGAAGATGTCAGAAGGAGTGACATTCACAGAAGTTGAGCCATCAGAACCGTTGGCCACAAGGTTCTTTACCTTGTGGTATACAAATGACATGTCGAAGAAGTGGGAGTTGAATGTTGTCTTCCATGCCTACTAACAGCAGCTGAAGCACACCATTGAGGCATTTCCATGAATGACACCCAACACACTACACCAATACAAACTGCTATCAAATTTTCATGCAGATCGACACTTTATATACATCACCGCGTACAGGGATGAGAGTAAAGAGGAACTACAGTCCTATTATAAGATGACCGACAAATACATGGAGGAGATCACCAAGGAATGGCCAACAAAGTTCCTTGTACTAGTTGAATATGTAGAAATCTCTGACCTTGACATCATTGGAAGTCCATTGGTCACCTGGGTCGAACATGATGGATAGACTAGCACAAAGAAAAAGAAGAAAAAGGAGGAAGTTCAGAACATAGAAATTGATGAGGAGGACAACGCCTTAAAGGAAAGTAGGCCTAACTCACTTGCAGGAGAAGGAGGAGATGAAGTTAACCAAGAATAAGGAGGGGAAGAAGGAGAAAATCAAGACAAAGGAGAAGTTACACCATCGAAGGATCCCCTTACAGAGGCCAAAACATCAAAGAAGAGGAAGGTTTCTCCATAGAAACCCTCAACAAGAAAGAAGACCCACGCCAATAATCCTAAGTCGAAGAATGTGATCACAATGAACGATGTCGATCTCATCATCATAGTCATGGAGGACACTTCAGAGGATATATTGTAGAGACATGAAGCGAAGTAAGAAACACTGTATGAAAGAATATAAAAGGAGATAGAAGACATACAACAAGCTATCCATTTGAGCTACACAGTACCTGCTACGCCTTCTTCAATGGAAATTGTAGAATTGGGGGACGAGCCCACCCAATTACAAATATTAGCAAATGAAAAAGAGGCTCGACTTCATCGAGTCCAAGAGTAAAAGGAGCAGGCTACAGAAGTCATGAAGCAAGAAAAGGAGGAGGTCTTAGAGAAACTTCGAGTTGCGTAGAAGGAGAAAGATGAAATTAGGGCGATGTTCGAGGAGGACAAAGAGAAGATGTAGAAAGAAAAACACCAACTTCTCACAGAGAATACTGTGGTGAAAGAGGCAGTGACTAAAGAAATTCGCTCTGTTCCGGGCTTGGCACAGGAGGAACCAGAGTCAGTTGAGATAAAAGTGGGGAAGCTCGATGAGGCCATTCAATAGTTTCAAGTAAGAGTAATGGAGCTATAGATCCAATCAGTCCTGAGCACTCCGCAAGAAGTGCACGATCAGAGAGAAGAAATCGCCAAGAGAGAAGTAGAAAGGATTAGGGCACTCACCTCAGAGTGTAAGAAACTAAGTGACCAAAGTGTGTAGACCTATGAGAGCCTTGCAGAAGATCTGAAACTGAGGAAACTAGAAGCACATCTACAGGAAGTAGAGAAACAAGCACTGACAGTTCAAGCACAGATGAAGATGCTTACTGTAGTTGAGAAAATGAAGCGACTGAAAGAGAAATGCATAGTCTAGTAGTAGGTTATTTCCATCTATAGTAGAGTCATGGAGGTTACACAAAGACTACAGCCGGTGCAGGATGAATCTTGCACACTTTTTGAAGATATTGAGGGACAAGGCTCTCAGCTAGACCAGATGGTCATGACAGTGGAACAACGCCTGGAAGGGTCTGTCACAGAGAAAGTGATATAGGAGTTCACCGAGCAGGAGGCTCTGGCAAAGAAGAAAGTCAAGGCAACTCAGTCTAAGCTCGAGGCCTTTGAATGTGCGTTACCCAGATCTGAGTGACTCAGGATGAGTCATAGGTGAGTGTTGGGGGCATGTTGGCCCTTGACTAAGTTTTGAGGAAATATTGGTCATGTTTGACCACTTTTGGGACTTCGACAGGCTGGTCGAAGATGGACCACCTAAGAAGAGAAGATATCATAGGATCTCATTCATTTTGCAGGCTTGTGGACCCAACAAAAGGTTTATTAGGGTTTATGTAACAGGTATGGGATGTCGGCCCATGGTTTTACCCATGTTTAGGCCTCTTTTTAAATGTATAAATAAGTAGCTAAGCGATGTAAGAATGAAAACCTGTAATTGTCTTAGTGCATAGTATGTGGGCTTAGTGAAAGAAGTTGTAAGTGATTTATGGAGACATACTGTGTAAGGCTTTGTGATGATAAGGAGTTTTCTCTCTGCCTTGACCTGATTTTGGGGAAGGTGGATCTAGTGCGCTGTGCACAAATCACCTGTCTAGTGCGAAGTTGGGATCTATGGATTTGTGCACAGGAGCATATGAATGTAAGAGGATAGAAGACTAATAAAGAAGAAGAATAAGTTGGTGGACATAGCCCCACACTGGGGTGAACCACGTATATCTTGTGTCTTGATGTGCTTTGTGCGATGCTGTTTATGTGGTTATTTGCTTAGTGCTGTTGTTGTTATGTATAATGAATGAATCTGATGTTGTAGCTTAGTGCTTAATGGTGTAAATGAATGCAATATATAAACTAATGCTATCATGTTATAAGAGGTTTTGAGGGCTTGATCTTGATTGTTACTGCGTTGATTTGTAATAAGGGTTTTATCTGTGATGTGAATGAGATTCAAAAACTAATGCATATTGTTGTTTAAGTGCTCTATTAAGTATCGTAATCACAAATCTGTGTCCCATATTGGTTGTAGACACTTGAGTCCTGCAACCCCCCCTGCCTCTACCTCGGGTGAGACTTCATCTGCTTCACAAGTGTTTCCAAAAGGGCTGGTAGTTAGGGTTTTGTTGGTCTGTTGTTGAAGCGTTGAACCCTGGGTCTGCCCTTGTGCCAACAAAGGGGTTTTACCCTAACATAATTTTCGTGGAACATATGCTGTCTATAGGATTCAACAACTCATTCATTCATACCATTTTTAGTGAATAAAAATATAAAAACTTAGGGGCTCCTACTCAAAATGATGGTGACTTGGAAACAATACTTAGTACTAATGAGTTTTACAAGCATAAAGTAAAGGGTCCTAGTGAGAAGAGAACCAAGTCTCCAGCTGTTACCCCTAAAACTACCACATCTCAGAGCAATGCTCTAATGACCCACCCAACTAGGAAAGTTACCAATAGTAGTTCAAGCGATGAAGGAGAAAAGAACCCCCCTCGGAAGAATCGAGAGCTCACACAACATCCCTCTGAGAAAGAATAGGAAGAACATTGTGCATGAGGAAGAATACCATTGCATAGAAAATGACATCAACATCTCTCTTGAATATATGGAGCTCAAGGAAGATATCAAAAAATTGTTTCCCACAATTGATCAGTCGGGAAACACAACCCATCAAAATTCATCATCAAAGATCATTGAGAATGAGACCTTCAATGAAGAAGAGTCATTCATTTTCCAAAATGTGGTCTTTGACAAGGAATATAAGAAGTTGATTATTGAAAAAGTTGATATGAAAAATAAGAAAGGAAAATCTCGTTCAGAGGTTGAACTAAAGGATTTGCGGCCTTCCCAAATTTACAGAATTCACAGAGCAACTGGGTTGCTCTGGATGATTCCATTGGTGGTTTAGAAGTAGAAAACAAGGAGTTGAAATAAAGGATCAAGGAACTGGAAGATGCCTTAATTCCTCTTCCACTTCTTTCCAGTCCATTGTCAATAGTTGGTGTGCTACTTATATGTTTAGTATAATGCACTCATTAATTATCAATCCGAGATTCGTAATCAACAGATTTGCAAGACACCAATAAGAAAGGTAATTCTAATGTCATGAGTATAGAACTATTCTAGATTAGGCATGCTGGAAACAAAACAAACTAGCAAATCAAAACACACTTTGGTTGTCTTTCACAGAGGGGCTATCTACTCCATTATGGCACATGGAAATATGAGATGGAGTTCTTTGAAAGATCAACTCTCCTATCTGACCCAAAAAACTAACTATGCAATCACACTTCTGAAAGGGAAATCACACATCAATCATCAAGACATAGCATCGGTAGTTCAATAGTCAATATACTGAGTATGCTGTGGTTCACAATGTGCTGTTGTAAACTTCACTAGTTCTCCTTCAAATATTCCTGACTACTGCTGCCAACATTTATGTCCATGAAACAAAATCAAATTCATAAAAACAGAAACATAACATATGAAAAATAGAGTAAGTAAAGATCTCCAAACAATCGTATAATCGAAATCCTAGTCTAAACTATACTGCTATCATCTGAAAGAATTAAGATTCAACTAATCTAACATCTATACTATTGAAATCAACTACTAACAATAATCTATAAGGATGATGAACTTTATTGGGTGGTGGGCCCTTGCCACTTCAACAGGTCACTTGCCACTTCAACAGGTTAGCGACTGGAGTCCACAGTAAGCTTTCTTTCAATCCACACATTCCTCTTACTTAAATTTCAAAACATAGAATTAAACTATGCTAACAACTCAACTCACATTCATTCATAAATGATCAAGACCTGGAAATAAATTACATCCTTCTATTAAAATTCAACTCAGAATGTGTTCTACAATATGTAACGCTTCTTCACATGCTGGATTATACTAACTCTCTACTACCTCCACCATCCTTGCCATGACTATTTAAACAATCTTAGTCGTGAAACACAAGGAGGTGAAATCTCTAGCAAATCAGTCAATTGTCAAATTTATATATTTGGTTACATATTTTAAGCTTCATCCTCATGACACGAAGTGTATGAGGATGAAACAATAAACAAACAAGCTTATCATAACCTTGCTAGAGCTTTAATGATTCAAAAAACATCCAACAATTATCTTTAGTACAATCTGGAGCTAAACTTGGTATATTCTGCTTCCTATATTGGTACCAGATCGTGACAGGTGAGATTCGGTAAATGGTACCGGATCCGAACAATGAAAAAGTGGTTGGTACTAGATCACGACAGTCTGCAGCCATTGGTACCGGATCGCGATAGGTGAGATTCAATACCGGATCTGAATGGAAGGTGCGCTTGGTACCGGATTTGGACAGTGGCAATATGGTGCATAAGTACCGGATGGCTGGGCTGGTACATAAATGATGGAATCATCTAGAGGTCAAAGGTTATACATGGCAAATTAAAACATTAGTACATGAAACATTTAGTCTCCTATCTCAATAAACCACAAAAATGCATGAATTAATTATACTTTACCTTATGACCTCATCAATGGATAATGGTAGTGTTCTTTGTTATTTATCCAAGCTTAGGTAAGCGAAAAAGGTATATATGAGGAGTATAATAGGGTAGTGAGGATGTCAATTTAGAGGCTCAACATTCCCCCAGGCCCAAACCATTGCATGTCCTCATTCAACAGAAACAGACCCAAATTTTTTCAAAATTTGAGACTCCATTCTTTACTTCTGTGGATCAATAATGTTGATGGCTGAGTCTTCTGCTTTCAGCTCCCTTTTTATGACCCTAATGTATTGTAAGAGTCTTAGTACCTTCTTGAGCTTCTTAGAAGTCTCTTCATGGTCATCTTGAAGTTGCTGGCTGGTTTCCTTCAGTTGCTCGTTTTCCTTTTTGAAATACCTGTCCAATAGTTGGTATTCCTTCACTTCTTGTTTGAGTTCCTGGTTTTGTTTTTGTAGCTCCCCAATATTTTTCTTCATCTGTGATTTTGTTAAGGTTCTTGTTGACTCCATTGTTTCTGGCTGGATGCATTCTCTTTCCTCCACTTCCTCCCTCATCCCACATAAAGTAATAGTGACTTGTTCCTTGGTCAAAGTAGGGATGTCATCTTGGACTGATAGGTCTTCAGAAGGGGAGGTAAGATCTATTGGATCTTCATGTGTATGAGGATTGGCAACTAATTTTCCTTTCTTTGCCATGCTCCTTGTGGTTCTTTTACAAGGGGTACTGGATCAGGGGTGCTCACAAGCTTCCTTTTCTTCTTTTCTATTTGTGGAATGGTTATAGGGGATTTTTCTATAGACTGTTCACTTTTATTTTCCGAGCTATTCTTCCCTTTCCTCACAGTTTTTGTCTTATGACCCTTCTCCTCAAGTGCTACTATTTAAGTCTCCTTTACTAATTTGGTTTTACCTTTTTATTCTTGAATTTTAAAATTCTTATTGACTGTGGAAGAGGGACCTGCTTGTTTACTAGCTTTTTCGTTTTGGCTCACTATTCTGGATGATGATGGAGTTACCTTATCTTTCTTGCCCTTTTTCTTTTGAGGTTCCTTATATTTCTCTGGAGAAAGCTATGATTCCTCTACAAGTTTGTTTTCTATGGGAAGGTGTTGAGTGATGAGGATTTTCCAGCTAATCCTTTGCTTCCTGATTTCATGTAAAACTAACATCTTAATAAGACCTTGATGGTAAATGCTAGTCTTCTCAGTTTTGGATAGNGATTTGACACCTCTTACCATCTTGTTCAGACTCATCCATAAAAAATATGGGAAATCAATTTCAGGGCCTCCTTCAAAGTGTAATAGAAGCCTAAGATGATATATGAAGGTTACAACATACCTTCCCTCACAAGTGAGGAATGACTGTTTTCAAATTTCTGTGGTGAGTAGTTTCGAGTTTAATTGCCGGATAATTCACAGTTGGTGTCATTTTTGTCATCGACGTTTCGAATCCGAATCGAGATTCATCATCAGGACTAATCGTCAGTTACAAAGCTTGTTGATCTTCATCAATTAATAGTAGATGCAGGACAGTTTCGAGATTTGTAATTAGGCCGGCTAGTTGTAACGTCCTATTTCTAAAACTGAGGAAAATTTAATTCAATTTTAGGGTTAGTAAATTAGGTTATTGATAATACTTCATAATTCTAGGTTTTTGATAATATTATAAATAAGACTACTAGGGTTTTAATAGGATAAAGTAGTGTGAAAAGTTATATATAGGCTAGGGTTAATAAGAAATTTACTGAATAAGGTTAATTTATGTTTATTAAATAGGGTTAATTTATGTTTTTATAAGATCTTGTATTATTATTAGGTCTAGGTGTTAAGTTTAATTAGTTTTAAAGTAAATCTAGGGTTTTTTATAGGATAAATAAGTGTTAAGATTGTGTATTAGTTATGTTTTTTGTAAATCAATTTGATAATG
>JASDQU010310134.1:34229-53815 GCA_032191745.1 Picea mariana | reverse complement strand
AAATCTCCTGGCCTAAGCAGAGAAACAATTGAAACTCATTCTCGCAGGTTTCTAACCTGATATGCAATCACATAAGCAGCATATAAAAGGTAAGCATAGAAAGAAGCAAACATGCACAAGAACAGGATTAACAACACACAGAGATCAAACACGTCCATGGAATTGAGTCAAAGCTTTTCCTATTAACTCAAATACTGTACATGGAGGTTCTTCACAGACTCTCTGCTCTGCTCTCCTCTTCTCTCAAATGCTAATACTCAATAATCCTCCTACAATGATACAAGGGAGGGTGTCTATACTCTTTTTTCCCTCTCGAACGGTGACTGTCTAATCTACAACTAATTTCTATATACCAGCTTTAATTGTATTTACTGCCTTCCTATCTGTAACATAATACAATGCGCCTGGCTTTTAATGCCTTTAGTAAACGGCGGCGCAACAAATACCAAGGTGAAATTCAAAAATCAAAAGAAAAAAGGTTTGCTGGCTTGTCCAACTGTACAATTCTTTTCCTCCTCGCGCCGGTTCATATGAGGAATTTCGAATGTTGCGGATGCTCCTGCATCATTATAGCTTCTACATAATATGTAGGGATGATTTTAAAGATGGAAATTTATTTTAAAATGTAGAAACCTTGGCGAATATTACTAATCCTTCATATGTCAACTATAAATTTTTGGCGATAGTTTTTTAAAAATATTCAAATTTCTAAGTATTTTGTATAGTTTTAATAAACTTTTGGCGATTATTAAGGAAAAATAATTTTATCCTATAGAATTTGGGTGAATCATTTTTAAAATAACGAATCTTGTTTTTTGAAAAACCATGGAAAATTATCCCATGAGCGAAATTTAGCCCCTAAAATCATCCCTGTATTAATATGTCAAACTCGAATAAAAATAAATCTGGATCTTCAGTTGACATACCTCTAAAAGTGGGTAACGATGACAGTGGGATATTCTTCATGTTGATGTTTATGGAAATATCCAAGATTGGAAACCCAAAGGTCTCAGCCTCAATGGCTGCATTTCCTTCTTCTTCTGCCATTCCACTAATAGATGGTTCAGAAACTGGATTTTGTGTGTCTCCTGAACATTCAATAGATTCACATTCTACTCGCCCCAATGCTGATTCTTCCATTTTAGGTTCTTCTTCTGGAGCCTTGCTAGCTCCCCTTGAACTTTCTCCTGGTGGAATTTTTCCTGCACTAGTGTTAGTTGGATTAGTGGTTTTTTTTTTTTTNTTACAAATCTTCCATTATTATCTCTATATCTATGCATAAAATGGAAATTTGATTCTTATCTGAATTGAAATCCTAATTCTATCTAGAAGGTAAGAAGACAACCTGGCTTCGGAGAACCCCACTCTAGTGGCCGCATGGCTCTTCACTCATGTCTTAAACATTTTACCCTCCTCCCTCAAGTAGCCTTTAAAATCATTGAAAAACTATGCAAACAATCTAAGCTAAAAATCACTTCCTACCGTTTGCAACTCCCCGACAATGACGCCAAAATGTTGTGCTACTTATATGTTTAGTATAATGCACTCATTAATTATCAATCCAGGATTCGTAATAAAAAGAGTTGCAAGACACCAATAAGAAAGGTAATTCTAATGTCATGAGTATAGAACTATTCTAGATTATACATGCTGGAAACAAAACAAACTAGCAAATCAAAACACAATTTGGTTGTGTTTCACAGAGAGGTTATATACTCCATTATGACACATACAAGTATGAGATGGAGTTGTTTGACAGATCAACTCTGTTGTCTGACCCAGAAAACTAACTATGCAATCACACTTCTGAAATGGAAATCACACATCAATCATCAAGACATAGCATGGGTAGTTCAATAGTCAATATATTGAGTATGCTGTTGTTCACAATGTGTTGTTGTAAACTTCACTAGTTCTCCTTTAAATATGTTTGACCACTGCTGCCAACATTTATGTCCATGAAACAAAATCAAATTCATAAAAACAGAAACAAAACATATGCAAAACAGAGTAAGTAAAGATCTCCAAACAATCGTATAATCGAAATCCTAGTCTAAACTATACTCCTATCATATGAAAGAATTAAGATTCAGCTAATCTAACATCTATACTATTGAAATCAACTACTAACACTAATCTATAAGGATGCTGAACGTTTTTTAGTCTAGTATAAGTAAAGATAAATTCCTCATTGAGGAATCATATCTTTTGTGTGAGTTTGGAAATTTCAGCAAGTACATCTACTTGCGAAAAGGTGCACACCTCTCTTGGGTGCTAGTCTTCTAGGGTTTGAGAATCCTCTTGTATGCTAGGTCTTATTGGTGGTGAAGGTATTTCTCTTGAAGAATATAGCAAAGGATTTGGCTAGGTTTTCTTCCGTTGTTGAGAAGGGTTTCCTAGGATACTTCTTGTGTTCTTGTGCATGGTGTTTCATCTTGTGATCTTGGTTGCTACAACATTATTGTTTATGGTTAAGACAAATGCACACATGGAATGAAATTCATGTTTAACCTAGATTATTGAAAATAAAACAATGAAAAATAAGAGAAAATTTGCAAACTCAAAGGGTAAAATAAAAATGAATGATAAATGGACAAATCTTAGCAAAACAAAGTCAAGAGTATTCAAAGGTCTCTGATTAAAAATCCCCTCAGGATTAGACTCAGAAAAAGTGAGCAGAAAGAAGAAGAAAAACCAAGAAAAGGAGATCAACACTCCTGTTTCCAAAGGGATATAGTTCTACAACGCTCTAGTATACACTACATGGGATCATTGATAATAGATCAACGCTCTGGTATACATAGAAGAGGAGCTCTACCCTTCCCAAAAACTCAGAAACAAGGCTTAAAACTCATTTTTTTCCCCAAAAACTTTGTGAAATATTCAATGAATAAGAGAGAAAGGGAAGTAGAATAGAAAAAAACAACAAATATGATATAAAGGTGGGAAAAATATTAGACGATCCAAGGAAAGCCAAGTCATTGTCCTTCGCCAATAGAGTCTTCAATTTCTATTACGGAAATATTCCCATGCTGACAGGTGAACTTTCCGTTGGATTATTGAACCCTAAACCAAGACAGAAAAACACAAGTGGACACTAATATCCTTTTGAATTTAGTTTAACTAGTTAGAAAGAGAGAGAATGAGAAAATGTGTGATGCACCTAGTTTCAAAGTTTGTCCTCGCTGCTTCTAATATGATTTTGATATCCAAACTCCTTAGCACAACTTGATACCTACAATGCAATAGAAAACAAAGAGAAAAAAAGAACTCCTACTCTAGAAGATTAGATCAAATAAATTCATCTACAAAGATTGAAGGAACAATAGACAAACACATGCAAGAATACAAAAGCTCGAAGGAAATATGCCAAGTATATTAAAATGAGAACCCAAAGAGAATGCTTACAAACTTGGATGATTATGAAAAATTACTCCTATATCCCCTCGTCCAACCCTTGCACGATGCTACCAAGATCATAAGTTTGATATCTAAAAGCTTCCTCTCTTCTCCATGGAAAGCCCTCATTATATAGGATTTGGAGGCTTAACCACCATGGAGAAGATCACTCATTAGATCCACTATAATGGGATCTCCAAGATTTTTAGGGAGAAAATATATCTTCAAGGATTTTAGGGAGAAAATATATATCAAGTATTTTAAGGAGGAAATATCTCTCAAGATCTACCAAATTAGGATTTTGGTTTGAGAAAATATCTCAACCATCCATGAGATTCTCAACCTCTCCTTGAGATTATGAAACTAAATGTGAGGTGGATTCTCACACTAAGTTAATTTCGTTTTTATGAACATTAATAAACAATTCATGTGCACATAGTATTTTGACCTTCATATAATATATTTTTCCTCCACATTGACTAGGGATTGTGACATATGTTTTTTCTTGGTGTTAGTGTATGCGAAAATTTTATGACACTTGCGACACTTAGGGTGAGGTACTTAAGTGTGGAAATTTGATGTGTAACATCACCAAATTTCATGGAACGACCATTGGCTATCATGATTTTAAAATTATTGACAACATGAATATAACAATTGGTTTCCTGGGCAATGAGATGATGAATAAAATTATGGGTGCTACAATTATAAACAAGAATGATGACCTTCCTATTCTTAATATAGCCAATGAGATTGAGGGTTTGTGGAGAAAATAAGCTAGTGAGGGCATGCAAGGAAATGAGTGGTTCAACTTTAGGTGGGTCAATGGGCTCCTGGGTAGCATCGAGAATGGAGGGCTCTTCAACAAGTGGAACTTTCACATCTTCTTCAGGAACATCTTCGAAAATGACCATAAAATGTTTTTGTTCCTTAAAATTGTGCTCAGGAAAATATTTTTCATCACAATTATAGAAAATATCCTTCATTTGGTGTTCATCCATTTCATCCAGAGTTAATTTCTGGACCTTGAGGGGAGTGACAAAGGGGGTTAGTATTAGTGGGTCGAGGGAAAGGAACAAAAGAGGGTTTTTTGTTCTGGGAAAAAAACTTGTTGGGCCTCTTTAGCAAATTTAGTAGCTTCCAACCAAGTCTAAGGGCGGGCCATGAGAACTTGGGATCAAATTTCATCCTTTATGCCACTGATAAAGAATTCATGGAAGAAAACCTTTGACATGCCCTCGGTTCGAAAGGCCAAATGCTAAAAAACAATTATAAAGCTTCCACTTTGCCTGACTGTTTCAACTTGGTGAAACTAACAAGATAGTGGGTATCCTTGTCAAAGTGGTCATAGAGCTCTGCAAAAAACTGGGTCCATACAATATACCCCTGATGTGAATTTTTACGTCATTGCCACCATTTCCATCACTCAAGATCTAGATAGAGGACAACATTGAAATGTTTGGCCTACTCACCAGTAATACCATGCAGATAAAAATAATTCTCCATTTAAGTGACCCAACCCGTAGGATCAGAGCCATAAAATTTATTAACCTCAGTGCGGGGAAGACATGGTTCACGCTGAAAGGAGTTGGATTGAAAATGCAGAGAATGAGAGGAATCAACAACATCTGGTTGGTCTGAGGAGGAAGGACTCGGAGAGTGGTTCTACAAATGTTTGCCAATAGATTGGAGATTGTTAAATTGGTTCATGAATTTGGATTCCATGGTGTCAAATTTGTGCTAGACTTGGGTATCGAATTGTGCAAGGTGGGAATTGGTAGAGCCAATTTCATATGCCATATGTTGGATGGATTCTTGGGATTGATTGATGGAAGCTTGTAGGTGCTTTTTGCGAGTGGTGGCCATTTGGAGAGGGCGAGTGCAGGTAAGGAAAAATGGGTGGGTGGGACAAACAAAAATGACTTATAAGTGATAGATACCGTGGAAATTAGGGAGAGAAGGGAAATATAATAGAATAGGTGGAAAAATAGGGAAGTTGAGAAGGGTTTGGGTCCACTAAAAAAAGGATTAAAAATGAAAGGTATGACTGAGATCAGGGAGAAAAGGGGAATATGATGGGATAATTCACAAATAAGTTTGTCGATGGGACCACTATACTTTTGTTTTACTCCTGCGGAGTTATACTCTATCCTGAATAATACTGCAGTGACAAAATTCCCAAATGCTTATTAGGAAGAAATGTGTAGTAATTTAGCAACCAGAATGTAGAAGGAACAGTTGCATGATAATAGATATTGTCTGTTCTATTTTTGTGTTCATCCCAAGGGTTAGGGTATTCATGGTTTCTACAAAAAAGGGTTTTCCCTGTGCTATAGCTCTATGATATATGTGCAGGGTTCAATAGTAGTACTCGGCCCAATATCTCAAGGCACCAGCTAAGGAGGCTAGTCAGTTCCCTTAGCCATACTACCCGACTACCCAGGTACTAGAGATTATCTTCTCGAGTGTTATTCTCTATGGAACTATAGCAATTAGGTGACCAATCAGTTTATCTATAGAGGGATTCATGAGATATAATCCGATCCATATACAGGTGTTGTCTGATGTGCTACCACTCGAAGGGGTACCAAAATGGGTTACAAGGGTGCCCAAAAGATGTGCTCTTGAGTACCTCTTGTGTTTCTTGTGTGTATTACTCCCCTACCATGGGTTTATGCACATAATGACATATCTCTATAGCTTTAAGACACAAGAATATGTCTCTACATTGAAAAAATTAACCCACTATTTTCTGTCGAGGAAAGTGCTATGATACCACTTGTAGTATTCCAGATATAAAATAGTATGTAGAATATAAATATTTTAGATATATATGGAATCAAAACAATGATATAACTAGAGAAATATCGGAATAATACTAGAATAACACCAGAAAGAGAACCTTGATTAATGATAGAAATGTTCACTTACCTCTTCGAGGGGGAAACCTCCAACATAGTAGAGCTCTACTACAATAATATCCAAGACAAAACTTCTCATACCCTCTACTCTTATTTATACTAAATCTATCCATCCAAAAGAACAATCTAGAGGAAGATATTTTTAGAAGCGAAAGATTCTATTAGGTACTATGGAATAGATTAGTCTATTCATTCCACATGCCACAAGTAGTATGGAGTACTATGGAGATGTCGATGAAGTGAATGAAGCACCTTCCCATGAAATTCTACATTTGACATGCCTCAAGCAATGTAGAGAACATAGGAGGGGAAAGGATGGAGGAAACAAAGGGGGTTTCATGCCCACACATCTCCTCATTAATCAAAATGTAAAGCGTGAAGGTGCCACATAAATTTAATGGATTTCTATAATAATGCACAGGATTGCACAATCTTGTGGGATAATTTCAAAGAATAAGAGTGATAGTTTGCAAATTTTCAGAAGGAAATGAGGCATCATAAATGGTTTTAGGGTGGGGTTAAACATTGACATTATCAAAAATGAAACAATCAACTTGTCGACTAGGAAATATTATTTAGAAATACAATATGCAACAACTATTGATATTTACCTATCTGACAAATTTGAGAGGAATGGTTTCAAAACTATAGGCTATGTCCAGTTCAAAAGGGACTATAGAGCATTGATCACATATGCACCCTATATGTTATTATTGAGAAGGATTGACAAATATCCTTAAAGGTCTATTGTTTATTTTGTGACTTTTGGAAGGAGTTTGACATTATTCCTAGACACTTATTCATTGAGAATATTTATTCCCTGAATATACCTTACTTATGGGTGCAACTTACAAGCCCCACCTTTAGTGTGAAACACTATTCCATCTAAGTCCTATTTTGACACTTATTCCATTTTCACCAAAGAAAAAGTGTGAATCATGTCAAGCCCAATGTTCACATGTGATTATGATGATCAAGCTTGGCACATGCATTTTGACGATCTCTATTAAGGTGAATGATGTGGATAAATTCAATCATATCATCACTAACTGCATTTTCTCATTCGATGGTGTGTAGGTATAATTAGACAAGTACTTTTCATACCTATCATCCTCAAGTGAGGGAATTTTTGGAGGGATGGGGAAAGTGTTACGACATCCAACACATCTGACAGAGAGGGCTCAACTAGAGGTGAAAAAGTCAAAAGAAATTTTTGTAGGCGTATGGAATTATTTCTTTCCAAAGGAGGTTCATGTTCTTATGATGATGAGATCATAGGTGACATCAAGGTTCCATTGAGGTAAAAAAATCTACTCATACCATGGGTACCCAATGAACTTCCTCAGTTGGACACCGACTTCTATGTCAATGAGAGGATTTATCACATTGCTCCATTGTCCATACATGGTCTGGCTCTATTCTCCATGGATGGCATAAAAGTGAAAGATGGAGGACTTGTTGAGTTGATGGAGTATGTCGAACCATGATAAAACTACGGAGATTGGTTGAGGCTGGTCTGATTTATGCTAAGTATGTGGGGATATGAAATCATTTCAAATTATATACAACTAAAAGACAACGATCACAAGAAAAGAGTGATGGTGTATATTGATGGAAGGCCAAAGGTGTCAAAAAATATTGCAGGGATTATTAATAGTACAATACATGGGACAACAAGAAAACAACCCAATTTTATATTTGAGGGGTGTGAAGGAAATTGAATATTCATATGTGTAGTGAAAACAATAGCTGCAAGGGAAGAGTTGTTGATCGATTAAGATTTGAATCGAATTGATGGAAGCACTTTTATTATGGGGGTAAACATGTTCTAACAATATACCAAACCTCTAATTAATGTTTTCCTTTTTATATCTTTAACATAAATTTTAATAGCTCATGCTTGTTATATTATTTTCTAACATTCTAAATTTTCATGCATCTTATAATGTGGCAAGGTGATTGTGGGAAGGCACTGGCTAGCTTGGAGCATGTTTAAAAATGACTGTCATATCAATTATTGCTTACAATAATTGAATTAACATGTTTATTTTTTGATGCATATGAGAACATTGTCATACTAGGATGATTTGTGGAATGAAATATATGATTCCATCAACTCGGTGAAAATAATTAAAAATCCACTGAGAAAGGAAAATAAGGAATACATTGAATTCTCTAGGTCTAAGACACTTATAGAGGAGGGAAAAAAAGAATGGAAATTTTAAGGCAGGATATAGAACAGTTTGGGGTAAGAGAAATTAATTTTTATTTTATTTCAGACATATATTGATTTATGAAACTTTTGTCTATTACTGTTATATGAGCAATACACTAGCATTTTCTTTCTATAGGAAATTTTGAATCTGATGAGACAACCTAGTCACGGGGATGTTGTTGGTGGAATTGATGCACAAAACGCACAACATCCTAGCATGATCCACATACTTGCAAGGATATTTTCCTCTCTGTCTATGGATTAGAGGAATGAAACTCCTGATGCCCATGATACACCCCCACCGCACATGCTAGGCCATGATCATGATGGTATACAAGGAGAATCTCATGAGGATATTGGTTCTGCACAACCAAAGCATTTTTATTCTAGGGAAATTTGTTTACAAAGATTGAGAACACTCTCCATTATCTTGTTGGTGGACGAAAACTTGGTTCCCTTGAAGATACAACAAATCCCAGATACTTTTGAATATGTTAAATAGTTCCTACCATTTGATTGAAACTTACATGTTACATATTATTTTAATCTAATTATCATGTTATTTTTCAGCAAACAATATTTTTTATAGGACCTTGCACAACAAGTATTTAGAGATGTTCGGGCCTAGAATAAATATTTGAAAAATAATATTATAGACCATATGGTTGGCCTATTTGATGATATATTCAACAAGTATGAAATCACTTAGAGGGCCGATACATATTTGAAATATGTCAGAGATCAATATAAGGTTCAGTAGAAAAAAAACCCTGAGTATGATCATCCTCTGAAAATTCCCGAAGGGGAATGGAAGAATATACAAGAGGACACAAAGGAGAGTGCATTAAGAAGTGAAGGGAAGACACCACCTGGCCCTGGAATGTAATATATGATATTTTGAATTGAATATATTGAATTTTGTTTAGTTCTATAGAAAAAATCATGTTATACTATAACATAATTGAAACTTTTCGTAGGATTTACAATATTCCAGATATAATATAATATGCAGAACAAAATTATTTAGCAAGCAATGGAAGAACAATAATGATATATCCAAAACAATATCAGAATACTACCAGAATAACACCAGAAAGATCACCTTTATTAATGATAGCAATGTTCACTTACCTCTTCGAGGGGGAAACCTCCAGTAGAGAAGATCTCTATTACAATAATCTCCAAGAAAAAATATCCAATACCTCCTACTCTTATTTATACTAATTCTACTTTCTAAGGAAACTTCTAGAGGAAGATATTTCTAGAAGCGAAAGCTTCTATTAGGTCTTCTTAAATTGACTTATTCTCCTTTATTTAATATGCCTTATTAATTAATGTCATCCTTTATTACATATAAAACATATCCTAATAACTAATGAACCATAAAAATGGGTTAGGATCAGATCATAACATGCCCTCCCCTTTCATAGACAACCTTTTTCTCAAGGATGAAGGTGAGGAAACTGCTAGAGTATGGCTATTGGTTCCCAAGTCACATTATCTGGTGATGTATCCTTCCACTGGATTAGTACTTCCTTGATAGTATGGCCACACAAATGATGTTCACAGGAATTGAGGATGACTTTTGGTTGGAGCCAAAGGGAGACTTATTCATCTAGTTCTAAAAGGATGGTTTGGAACCTGCAATTTTGTCCCACCACTTTCTTCAAACATGAAACATGGAACACCAGATCGATTTTGGAAATAGATGGAAGGGTCAATTTGTATTCCAATGAACCAATATGCTTGAGAATCTAGTAGGGCCCAAAACAATTTGCTGCCAACTTGTGATGTCCTTGTGTTTTGAGAGATTTTTGTTTGTAAGTTTGGAACCAAAGAAACACCTAATCACCTTCCTGGAAAACCCTTTCAGAATGATTATGATCTTCCATTTGCTTCATGCGATTTTGGGCCATGTTGAGGTTATCCTTCAAAGCTGCAGGGGTGGTTTTTCGAGATTGCAACATCATATCAATATATTAGACCTTTGATGTACCTGGAAGATAGATGGTGACTGTAGGTGGGCATTGGCCATACACTGCGTCATATGGGTTCATTTTAGTGGATGTATGATATGAAGTGTTGCACCACCATTCTGCCAAAGGGAGCCATTGCACTCAATGATGTTGTTTATTTGAAGAAAAATAATGCAAGTAAGTCTCCAAACATTTATCAACCACTTCTATTTGGACATCGTATTGGGGATGATAGGTTGTGCTCATGTTCAGTTCGGTGCCATGCAATTTAAAGATATCTTTCCAAAATGTGCTGGTGAAAGTTGGGTCACGATAAGATACAAAAGAAGTGTGCATGTTGTGTAATTTGAAAATATGATCAAGGAAGAATTTTGCTACAAGTGCCAGTGTGAAAGGGTGGGGTAAGGCACAAAGATGAGCATACTTGGAGAGGTGTTCAACCACTACCATGGTGACGAACATGTTACCAACTTTAGGAAGGCCAACTATAAATTCCATGGAGATGTTTGTGCACATATAAGAAGATGGAATGGGTAGGGTTTGTAGGGATCCCAGAGACTTGATAGTTTCACCCTTATTACATTGGCACACCTCACATTCGGTGACAAAGTGAAGGATATCCTTATTCATTCCTTCCTAGAAAAAATAACAATGGGCACAAGCATAGGTATTTTGGAATCCCAAGTGACCCGCAATAGCTGAAGAGTGTAACTCATTTAAGAGTCTATGCTTGAGTGTTGAAGATGGAAATAGAACTAGGTGATCTTTATATGTGAGAATATTGTCTTTCCAAGTGTATACAATGGGGGGATTAGGGTCCTCCTAAAGGTTCTGAATTACCCTGGTGATAGTCATGTGTGAGAGCCACTCATGGAATACTTCCTCAATCCAATAAGGTACCGGTAAGGATAAGGAAAAGAGGGAACCATCCTCCTCATGTTGTTGTGACAATGAATCTGATACTATATTGTCTTTTCCCTTTTTATATATGATTTCATAATCATAACCCAACATTTTAGTCAACCAGTTGTTTTGTTCTGCAGAGGATAACCTCCGCTCCAAAAATATTTCAGACTATGGTGATCTATTTTGATCTAAAAATGACGTCCCAAAAGATATGGTTGCTAGGTGTGCACCACATGGAAAATGTCCATCATTTCTTTTTCATACGTGGATCTACCCAAATTGTAGCCACTTAACACTTGGCTATTACAGGCCAAAGGTCTACCATATTGTATGAGTATGAATACTATACCAGGGCCAGAAGCGTTTGATTCCACCATAAAGGTTTTGTTGAAGTCAGGCATTGCTAGGAAAAGAGTAGTGCACATGTTTCTCTTTAACTCTCTGAAGGCTTGCTCCATAGTAGGAGTCCAATGAAATTCATTCTTCTTAAGAAGGCCGGTCAAGGGATTAGAATTTTTCCATAATGGTGGACAAATTTCCTATAATATCCTATGAGACCTAGAAAACCCCTTAGGCAGGGATAATTTTAAAGATGAAAATTTATATTAAAATGTAGAAACATGGCCTAATATTACTAGTCCTTAATCTGCAAAATGTAAAATGTTTGGTGATATTTTTGTAAAAATATTCAAATTTCTAAGGATTTTATATAGTTTCTACAAAATTCTGGTGATTTTTAAGGTAAAATAATTCTATTCTATGGAATTTGGGCTAATCGTTTTTATAAAAAATGGAAATTTGTGAATATTGTTTTGAGAAAAACCATGGAAAATTATCCCATTGGTAAAATTTAGCCCCTAAAATCATTTATTTATTTAGGCACTTTAGTGTTGTAGGTTGCAGCCACTCCCGCATAACTTGTATCTTTTTGGGATCTAATTTTACCCCTTTGCAACTCACAATGTGTCCCAAGTATTCTAATTTGTTGGCTCCAAAGGAACATTTGGTCTTTTTGAAAAACAATTGGTGGTCTTGAAACAAGTGAAGGACCTTGTCCACATGAATAAGGTGGCTATCCCAAGTGTGATTGTAAATGAGGATGTCTTAAAAAAAACCCAGGACAAACTTCCGAAGGTAAGGTGTCAATATTTTATTCACGAGACTTTGGAAGGTCGATGGAGCATTGCAAAGGCTAAAAGGCATGACCAATAATTCATAATGTCCTTCATGAATTATGAAAGCAGTCTTCGAAATATCTACCTCCTTCATCCTAATATTGTGATAGCATGAGCGGAGGTCCAATTTGGTGAATACACAAGCACCTTGGAGTTCATCCAACAGATCATCAATGAAAAGAATGGGAAACTTATCTTCGATGGTGAACTTATTTAGGGCATGAAAATCAAAGAAAATGTGCCAAGTACCTTCTTTATTTAATACCATCACTACTAGGGAAGAATACGAGCTAGTACTTGGGCGAATTACCCCCACCTTGAGTAATTCCTGTACCATCTTTTCTATTTCATTTTTATGAGAAAATGAATATTTGTAGGGGCATAAATTTGGGGGTTGACTTCCCAGGAGTAGAGGGATGCTACTATCATGCTCACCCCTGGAGGGTGGTAAGGTAGTAGAAACCTCAAATACCTTGGGGTACTTGTCCAAAATGAGTTGCAGGCTAGGAGGCACTACCCGTGAGGCCTTTTCAGTGACCTGGATTGAATTAAATTGAGAAATCACATCATGGTGGCCTTTCTTCAAAAATTTTTCCATCCAGTGAGAGTTGATGATTTTAGGGGAGCCCCCTTGGAGACGTCGAAGGGTATAGGTGTGAGACTCTTAGTGGAACTCATATACAATTCTTGATAATCGATTGTGATTGATCCCAAAGTGAGAATCCATTCCATGCCAAATACAATATCACAACCATCCATGGAAATAGATACCATGTGGGTTTTCAGATGATAATCACCCATTTGGAGTTTAAAATTCTCACAGTGGCCCCCACACTTCATAGTACCTCCATTATCAATGAGAATTTAAAAATTAGAAATAGGGAGAACAAAGCAATGGAGCTCATTTGCAAGCTACCTGCGATGAATAAAATTATGGGTGATACCACTATTAATCAATACCAAAATGAACTTATGTTTGATGTAGCCCTTGATATTCAGTGTTTGCAAGGCCAAAATACCTGAGAGTGCATGATGCAATATGATTGGTTCCATTGATTCCATAGGGTTTAAAACTGGATCTTCCACATGATCACTTGCCTGGGACACCTTTGGGTCTGAAGCTTCATCTGATGGGATGTATTCATAGGGAGAGGAAAGTGTTGCATCAATCTAGAAGAAATTTTGTTCTTGACATTTATGCCCTACTGCATACTTTTCATCGCAATAAAAAAAAAGTAGTTTCTTGCGACTTTCCTCCATTTTAGTGGGAGAGCCCTTTTGGACCTTCAAGGTTTGTGTTGGAGTAGGGGTAGCCCCTAGGTGAGGATGGTTGATAAGTAGAGCCTTCAAGGGTGGCGCTTGAAGGATGGTATCTACTTCCTGTGCTAATTAACATGCCTGCAGTCATGTAATAGGATGATGCATGATCACATGAGCTTGAATGGATTCCTTTAAACCACTGATAAAACATTCAAGGTAAAACTCATTAGATAAGCCCTCATTTCTTATAGCCAATTGTTCAAAATTTGTGATGAAGTCTAATACTGATCTAGTTTGGTGTAACTTAGTGAGCTTGCCCAAGAAATGTGATTCCTACTCAAAACGGGCACAAACTGCTTTGGTGAACATGGTCCAAGTGGGGGAGCTAGGATAAAATTTCTTATGCCACTTCCACCATTGCCACCATTCTTGATCCAAGTACAAAACCCCTACATGTAGTTTGGTCTCATCATCCCAAAAGTTCTGAAGGGAGAAGTATTGTTCCATTTGAGAAACCCACCATATTAGAATAGAGCCATCAAATTTATGCATGTCAACTTTGGGCACCTTATTCCAAGAGTTTGGAGAACCCCAAGTGAAGTGAGATGAATGAGTATGATCAGAATGACATTGCCAAGGGTCCTCTGCATTGGGATCAAAATTATTTCCTTTCGTGAATTGGTGTATGCTATTTAATATGGATTTTTCAACTAATGGATTAAAGGAATCTTAATGGAGTTCAGTGAAGATGTTATCATTGAGGGAGTTCACTTTTTAGTTCTAATTTGGAAAACCTGGTATCTCGGTATTCTTGGGTTTGAGCTTGGGTGGTTGGCATGGTATCAACTTAGGTAGTGGATGAGGTGTCAGAGTGGAATCGGGGCCACAAAAAGTGAGATGTACCTAGGGAATCAGGACAAGGAGAGGAGTCCAATGGGATAAGTGTCAAATAAGGGTGTCTCGAAAAGGGTGGGACGATGAGAAGAAAAAAAAACTTAAATGTGAAGGGTACCATTGTGATCAGAATGAAGAGAGGAATGCAATGGGATAAGTTTCAAATTAGGGTGTTGACAAGCCCCATACCTTTTTTTTTTCTTTTTTACTCTTGAATATTTATACTCTGAGCTGAATAATACTACAGTGATGAAATGGAAAATTTTTTAACATGAAGAAATGTGTAGGAATTTCACAACCATAATGCAGGAGACATAATTACATAACAATAGATCTTGTTTTTTTTGTTTATGTTTCCTTACCAAGGGTTAGGGTATTCAAGGGTTCTATAGACAAGGGTTTTCCCTGTGCTATAGCTCTCTGATACACATGAAAGGTCCAACAATTGTACATGACCCAATATCTTAGGGAACCAACTAAGAAGGATAGATCGTTCCCTTAGTTGTACTACCCGACTACCCAGGTACTAGAGACTATCTTCCTGAGTGATATTCTTGATGGAACTATAACAGTGAGGCAACCAAATGGTTTATCTACGGAGGAATTCAAGATATCTAGGTCGATCCGTATACAGGTGATGTCTAATGCACTACCACTCGAAGGGGTACCAATAGGGGTTACAAGGGTGGCCAAGATATGTGTGCTTAAAAACCACTTATATTTCCTACGTGTATGACTCCCTGACCGCAGGTTTATGCACGTAACAAAAACTATTTGTAGCTTAAAGACACCAGAATGCGTCTCTACCCTGAAATCTTTTTTTACCCCACAAGCCTTGCCATAGAAAGAGATATGGTACCACTTGCAATATTTCAGATATAATATAAGATGCAGAACATAATTATTTAGAAATAAATGGTATAAAAAATGATATACCTAGAACAATATCATAATAATACCAGAATAAAACTAGAAAGAGTACCTTTATTAATGATATAAATGCTCACTTTCCTCTTAGAGGGGTAACCTCCGGTAGATAAAATATCAATTACAATAATCTCCAAGAAAATATATCCAATACCTCATACTCTCATTTATACTAATTATACCTTCTAGGGAAACTTCTAGAGGAAGATCTTTCTAGAAGTGAAAGCTTCTATTAGGTATTCTTACATTGACTTATTCTCCTTTATGTAATAGGCCTTATTAACTAATGTCAGCCTTTATTACATAGAAACCATATCTTAATAACTAATGACCCATGAAGAGGGGTTAGGATCGGATCCTAACAGGCTCTCAGACACATCAAAAGCAACAAAGGCAAGACCAGATAAACATGGGCAACACAAACTTGGCCAAGGTGGTCATTTTATATTAAAATCTATAATTGTAAGTACCAAATAATTTATTCGTATTATACATATCATCATGTAAATTTTATCTAATTGAATCCAGTAAGAAAAAAACCATATCTTGTGCCATGCGATGCCATAAGATATGATGCTCAACTTCAAATTCAAATTTCAAGCTATGTTGGAAAATTGACAAAGAAAGGGATCAGAGACACAATATGACCCTTCAAATGAGTTAGTAAACAAAATGACATGAATGTAGTTGTTGATTACTTGTCCATTATATTGACAATTTATTTTACCCATGAATTAATTATGTCTCTGTTTATTTTAAGCTGGAAAGAAACATTGGTCCATTTGATGGTGGTGGAAAACAACCCCATGCTACTAGTGGTTCACAAACCCATCACATTATTTTTTTCTTTAAAATAAAATGTATTATATGATGATTATAAATATTTCCATTAGATAGTGTACTTATACCTTTTCTTGTTTCAATGACAGAGCTTGTAGATGAGGGTGCTTAGAGAGGAGAGGAACCAACAACAATCCAACCAATGGTTTCCACTACTCCAAGTAAAAAACATAATAAGGATATTTTTACTAATGAAAAACTGCTATGAATAATAACTAATCATGTCCTTTTAATGCTTTTTGTTGTTGTAGTGGATATGCCCCTTGTACTAGTGAATCAATGTCCATGTCCTGCTACTAGAACTAGTAGAATGCTTGATATGAACCATCACCTTCTAGCAGAAGAACATGACCCAATAGATGAAGGCGGGGATCGAGAAACTCATGATGAAGATACACTCATCAATTTTATCAAAAAGAAGAAACAAAAAAAGAAGTGATTGTACATATTTTTAGGATTTTTTTTATTAATATAAATTATTGAATGTACATTTTTTTTCTAGTTGTGCATGGACCATATATGTTATGTATGCATGTACCTTATTTCTTTAATTTACCTTTAACTCTTTTTTTCTATTTATTATGCATGCTTGGGTATGGGGAATCAAGAGTGTTGTGAAGGGGGGTGTGTTATAACCCTAAATTTCACTATCCCTGCTTACATGGCATCATGCCTACTCATTGCCTTTCCTTGCCAAAGCCATGCTGAACAGACTCTTAAAAAACCTCCTCAATCAAGTAACCTGTGCCCTAACTTAGCACTGGGCATGTTGGGACGCTGGCAGGCCTTCTACAGCACGCGTGTGAACGCTGGCTGGCCCACTACAGCCCGCGTTTACCTAACAAAGAAAAAAATCAGGAAAGTTTCCACCGGGACGAAGAGCTTTTTGTCAGTTAACTGGAACTCCCAACCATGCATGGTCGAGAGTTCGCCTAAAACCCTAGCTCCTTCCAGCCTATAAAAGGAGGGGTAGGGGTACTATTCAAAGAAGGAAAAATCATAGCAAAGAAACTCTGCCAAATTTCCAAGTCCGTTTTGTCCCAACCCTTTAGCCTTGCCTCAAGCTTTAGGAGAAATTCAAGCAACAGCAGTTGGAGGACAAAAGAAGAGGAGGAGCCCGGGATCAGGATCGAGGAACGGTGGCCAGTCTCTGTAATCATTGTAAGTTGATTCATATTGAGATTAATGAAAAGATGCTTTTCCCGTCCCAAATACATGAGTCTTATCTATGTTATTTGATTTATGTTTAAATCTCTAACCCTCTAGTAGATCAGTAGCATGCATGTGTAGTTTTGTCTTGATTGCAGGATCGCTTTGTGGAAGGAGCAACAACAGCAAGGAGATAAAATCTCAACGGAGGATCTATTTCAACCGTTGATATAAAGGTTAGTTGATTCTTCCCATGTTTGCCTGAGAAAAAGGGTTCTAGGTTTGGGTAGGAGGTTAAAAGTTATTTCTTGAAGGGTCATGATCTGCATGCAAGTTTAAAGCCATAGATTGCTAGTCTGTAGGGTAGAAAAACCCCACAACAGAATTGGCGACTCCACTGGGGATAGTCTTACTCTTAGGGTTTCCGGATTTGGTTAAAGATCTTTAGGGTAGTTCAAAGAATTTCAGTCTCTGTTTCTTTGTTTATTTTTTGTTGTCTGTTAGGTCAATGCTAGCAGAGAACCTGGTTATCAATACTAGTCTTCCTTTATTGACGCTTGACATTGATTCTCGGGACACACAGAGGTACACGCGGCCTGCAGAAGGCCTGCACGCATGTGCCTGCGCCCTAACCATCTACATCCCGCGTGTGAACTCTTGCTGTAGTGGTTTCAATAGCGTGTAGAGCCCAGGAAGCTTAAGAGGCAGTCCCCTCTTCCCTGTCAGAAGTTTACCTTCTCAGGGGGCTTTCTAGATCCTGTTTGGGTTCTGTTGGGTTTGCTGTCTTGCTTTCAGTCTACCTTAGTGTGATAGTTGTTCTTTTCATTTGTTTTCTTTTCTGCAAATTTTTCTTTTTCTGTTGAAGTAATAGCCCCCAGAAACCTTTTAGAGACCCTGGTTGTCAATACCAGAGGCCTTTTCCAGGTCTGGGCTACCTGTGTGTTGTTGTATCTCAATTTTTATACAAACCCACGGCCTGTTTAAGGCTAGACCACGGGTACCCGCGTGCTATAGAAGCTCAGCACACGTTTGCACGCGTGCTGTATTGGTGACAGTCGCGGGCTTGATTGGCAGCTTTTCAGCTTGGGTGGGGCAGTCATCCCCTCCTGTGGTGAGAAGAGCTCCTCTAAGGGGTCTAGAGTCTGGGGCTGCACAGTCAGCAGGTTAGGGCATTTCCCCTTTAGCTTGTGTTTGTTATTAGATTTTTTGATAGAAAAGACAAAAGGGAAAAAATCTTTGTTTTATGGTTTTTAGGCAAGTGTTAGAATTGGTGCTGTTGTGATTGCTTTGTTGCATTTTTGCGCTCTGATTCTATTTGCAATCTGCGTTTTAAGCCAGAGTTTTCTTTTTATTTCTCTTGGTTTTGATCTTGTCATCATTTTTCCTTGTTGTGTGATTTTGTAATAAAAAAAAAATAAAAAAATTTCATTTTCTTCTGGATTGGAGGATTGTGTTGTTGCATCAGTAGCTTGGAAAGAAGTCTTGCTGCATAAGTTTTTGCAGTGCATGTCTAGTATAATTATCTCGCAGATCTAAGTGAAAGTCCTTCATATTTACTACATAAAATCTTAGTAATTTCATAAAAAGAAGTCTTTCTTGTTGAAAAGTTGCTGGTTTTGCATTTTATCAAAAGTTTTTGTTTCCAAGCATTTTTGTTCATTTTTTGCTTTAAGTCTTTTTACACACCATCAGTTTCACTTCCGCACCTTGAGATTTAAAAATACCATTAAAAGAAACGCTAAATAAAATCAAGTAGACTTTTCTATTTGTACGGTGCATACACTAGCTTAAGAATAGGGCCTTGGAATAGGTTGGAGAGTAAATTCTCCAAGGCCACCCAAACCAAACATTGGAGTCTGTCAATAGGGAGTGTAGAAGTCCAGTTATGAAAAGTTATTCAGGACCCCCCTCTAACACAGGGGCT
>JASDQU010310134.1:1076-22468 GCA_032191745.1 Picea mariana | reverse complement strand
TCATGCAATTGAATAATCAATGCTACTACATAAATATAGGCTTCCCTTAAATTGATAGATGGATAAATGCTTGTACCTCTTGATTTGAATTGTTTGTTGCAATCTTTAATGAAACCTACAACCCATTCTACTCTCATTTGAATCCTAAGAAGAATAATGGTAGATCAATATCTCCAACTTAAGCATAGTCAGTGGTGAATCTGTAGACACAAATTATCTAATCACTTGTTAAGCACATGGAAATTATGAAGAAATATAATACTTAGGTTCAATCCACTTCCAGCCATAGTTTGCACTAGGTTTCATGAATGACTATCCTCATGTTTGTTTTCATATTTTATGGAGAGTCGGTGGATTCCTGGAGTAGGATAGTGTCATCCTGTTTCAACACTTAATCATACATGATTGAACCAACCAAGCTCACATCCATAGCTTTTCATTGAAGGTATTGTTTCTTATTGGTGGGAGTAAGTTAAATACAAAGTAAAGTCCGTCTTTTGCATTGAATTAGATATCAACATGGCCACACTGACCAACTCTATAAAAATTATGAAGTGGCATACCTTTTATGGAGATCTCTGAGAATAATTCAAAGTACTTGGTTATTGTAAAGTTTCTCAACATGTTGTCTACAACTTAGGAAATTTTTGGGATAGACAATCCAAGAGTACATTGAACCCTTTTCCAAATTTCAATTCCATATTTCCATCTTAGATTCATAATGGGTGTTTAATATAAAATTTAATTTTAGCTTGTTTACATCATGAAGTGGATATGGTTACCAGATCTACTTTATCTCTCTCATTTCAAGGGGCCCTAGAAATTGAACAAAAATTGGGAAAGAAACATTTTTCTCCAAGTAGATCCACTTACTTTTCCCACGCCACAAGCCTCCCCAAAAAACCCACCATCTTCACCACAATTCCCAAACTACTATTGTAGCATCCATAAGAGAACAATGCATTCTACTATCAAGTGTCACATGTTATAATGCCAAAGACATGTGCACACATTACTTTCTAAAATCACAATTTTCTCCATCTTCTCCCCTAATGATACATCTAATATAGAAATGGATAACCCCACTGAATTGATATTGTTTTAGTCCTCATGGCATAGAATTATCTCACTATAAAATGAAAATAATTGTTTACCTATAAATCTCAAATTAAGGATCCATAGCTCACCTCATTCTAAATAACAATAATCAAAATTACCTTGTATCTTCATGTAATTTCTCATCGTACCATATCATCATGTCTGAGTCAATGGGGGAGATGAATCAATATTTGTTGGTCTCTTAAAAATGCAATCTTACTTTTTCATGTGGAACTCACTTTATAGACATTGTTACCTACAATGCTACCCCACTTAATTGATTGGACCTCATATTAGGGAAACCATACCAATTTGAGTGTGACACTCTATATGATGGATGAAATAATACCTATATGCTCACAAAAAATGACAAAAAATATATATTTATATCTTCAACTATTCCTCCATCTATATCCCTCTCAAGTAGTGTTTTAGTCTACTAAGCCACCCTCCACAAGTGACTTCATTTTTTCATATTCAAACTTTCCAAACTATAAAATACAACTCATCCCACCTAAAATTCATTACAACCTATATTATATCCCTACCAAGATTCCTTTAATGAAACTTATTGTTTTCCATCCCACCATCATATCAACATGAAATTGACTTTCTCCTTAGAGCCTCTTTGCTTAATGCCCCAACATACAACCTTTCCCTTGATAAAACTACACAACATATATCTTTTTTTATAAGTAATAACTATTCTTTATACTATCGACAACCCATTTCATTAATAGTTCGACTATAGTAATGACTTTCTTCCTCACCCAAAAAATGTCGCAAGTATAACATCTTCATTGGTACTTTGTCAATATTTCGATGAGATTGTGTTCTTCTTTTGTGGAACATTCATCGATGGTTTGTCGTATTTTCATCGAAATATCAAAGACATGGAGACGGAAATGAAATGGAGTTGTGACTAACTGAAGGGGAACATTTGTCGAAGATTTTTATTTCTTATGACTAATGTTGGTCAATATTCCGATGTCTTAGCAATGAACACATGTTGTAGTTGTGTCTAACCATTAGGAAACAATTTTTGCTATGTTGTTGATCATTTGATGTGCTAGCGATGAAAACATGATGAACTTGAGATTAACTTATGGGACATGTTAAGTTTCTCTTACAACATATTTGGGCACCACACTACCAACGAATGATGGAATGTCGTAACTGCTATGAAGGGGACATGGCGAAAAATTGGTTGTTTCCTTTGTCGAACTTGTGATGTAGTGGCGACGAAAAATCATGGATAAGTAGTCGAAAAATGGGCCAAATGTACTAGTGATTATAAATGGGGATGTTGCATTCCCCTCCCCCTACAAATTTCATTGTCCTTAGTGTACAACACCATACTCATATATGTGTATAAAATTTACATCATAATACTTGAAACATTTGCAAGTTCAATTCCCACAACAATTCCAACCATCAATTTATCATTCCCCGCAACCTAAACAACACAAGAAAGTGTATCCCATTCATTTCACCACATTCCCTTGGGTTGTACCACTTCCCTTCTAGGTCTCCAACATATATTGGAGAGGAAATCTTGGAGATGTGTCTTTAAAAAATCCAACTACCAAAATTGAGCCTTGCATACTTATGTACATTCAAATTTCTTCAAAATTTTAAAATATTTTTAGGTACTCCTCTCACATGGTCTCCTTTTTCTCCCATGTGGCATATTCATGATAATAATAGGTCCATTGTACCTTTACCAGATCGATGAATTTTCTCGAGAGCACTTCGACTTTCTTGTCCAGGATGCACACTGGTTCCACCCGAAAGTCTCCTTCATGCTCTACTTGGATCATAGTCCAATCAATCATGTGGTTAGGATCAGACACATATTTATTCAATAAATACATATGAAACAAATTATTAATTCTCATAGATGCATATAATGCAAGCGTGTATGCAACTAGTCCTATCTTCTCTAAAACTTCAAACAACCCATAGTAGCTTGCTGCTAACTTTGGGAAACTTCCCAATCTTAGCGACCTCCTTTTTTTCTTTACTTTAAAAAAAAAACAATCACCCACTTTAAATTCCTTGTATGTCATGTTTTTAGCTGCATAAATATTTTTCCTATCCTATGCAACCTTTAAATTCTTCTTCATCTTTACCATATTCTTCTCCATTTCCATTAGCAATTTTGGGCCAATAACTGCTTTGTCTGTTAGGTTGTACCAAATAATTGGCATGATGCATTTACTTCCATATAGAGCTTCAAATGGGCTCATATTCAATGATTCTTGATCCTCATTATTGTGAGAAAACTCAACTAGATGAAGGTAATATTTCCACTTGGAAGGCTTGTCCATTACATACATCCTCAACATATCTTCAGTTATTTGGTTAGTTCTTTTAGTCTGCCCATCTGAATCTCGATGATATGTTGTGCTAAAATTCAAATTAGTCCTAAATCCCTTAAAAACCCCCTTATAAAAGTTGGAAGTGAACTTGGGATATCTATTTGAAACTATTTCCTTAGGCACACCTTGTAACATGGAAATATCTTTCATGTAAATATCTATAACGTTGGTTTCCTTGTGAGTCATTTTCACCAGAACAAATGTGCAACCTTTGTAATCTTGGCCACCACTACCATGATGCAATCATGCTGCCTTGTTATTGTCAAATTTTTGATAAAATTGATCTTAACTACCTCTCATTTCCATTTAGGAATGAGTAATGGATGTAACAACCCTTCTCGATGCATGTGTTCATTCTTCACTTTCTAACATTCCATGAACCTATCTATGTAATCAACCACATCCTTCTTCATTCCCTACAAAAAGTATTGTCTTCTTACTGCTACAATTGTCTTCTAGTATTCTAGGTGACCAACATATGGTACATTGTGCATCTCCCTCAACACTAAATTTCTCAAATTCTGAGTGTTAGGAACATAAGATTTGTCCCTGAACAAGAGGAATCCATCCTCTCCCAACCTATAGTCTTTAAAATTTAGTGGTACATTTTCTTGTTGCAATCCTTTTGTAACTTGTGCATAATGCTGATATGATGTTACTGCTTCCAAAATTTTTCTTTCTAAATGTGAACAATACATGCTAATGGCTGCAACACATATTTCATGTACCCTCTTACTGAGTGCATCAACTAGTTTATTTTCATTTCCCTTGATATGCTTGATGTCAAAATCACATTCATTGAGAAATTCCAACCATCTAGTCTATCTGGAATTCAATGTTGGTTTTTCGAACAAGTGTTTCATATTTCAATGATCTGTCTTTAGCTCAAAATTTATTCCCATGAGATAATGCCTCCACATTTTTAAGGCATGAACTATGGTTACCAACTCTTAGTCATCGGTAGCATAATTTATTTAATTTTCCTCCAACTTCCTTGACTCGTAACATATGGCATGTCCATTCTACATAAGGACTCATCCAATATCCATCTGGATCTGCAACCTTTAGAATAGGTGCACTAGTCAATAAATTTTTTAAGTTCTGGAAACTTTTCTCACACTTAACAGTTCAATTAAACTTTTTCCCCTTCTTCTGTAACAAAGTGATTGGCTTTGAAACTTTTGATAAACCTTCAATGAATCTCCTATAATATCATTCTAGTCCCATAAATGATCTCACTTCCGAAACATTTTTTGGTGCTAACCAATTTTTGATTTATTCAATATTTTCAAGGTCCACCACTATGCCCCTCCTTTGATATGATGTGGCCCAAATAATGGATTTTCCTTTGATATACAGTGCACTTTCTTAGCTTAACATATAATTAGTGATCTCTCAACACTTGTAGCACCATCCTCAAATGTTGCTCATTCTCCGTCTCTATATTGTATTAGATAAGAATATCATCCATGAAGACAATGGTGAATTTGTCCAAGTAATATCTAAACACTCTATTTATTATACACATAAATGTAGCCAGTGCATATTTCAGTCCAAATGACACCACTACAAACTAATAATGGCCATAGATTGTCCCAAATGTTGTCATGTTGGTGTCTTCTTCTTTGATTCTCACTTGATGGTAACCTGACCTTAGGTCAATATTGGAAAATATCCTTTCTCCTTTCAACTAATAAAAAAGATCATTGATCTGCGGTGAAGGGTACCTTCTCTTTATGGTAACCTTATTAAGTTGTTTGAAGTCAATACACAACCTATAGATCTATACCTTTTGTTCACAAAGAGAACGGGGGTACCCTAAGGTGAGACACTTGGGTGTATGTAACCCTTCAACGATTCTTCCAACTGCATCTGCAACTCTTTTATCTCTAGTGTGCTCATTCTATAGGGAGTTTTGGACACTAAGGTAGCTTGAGTCATTAATTCAATATATAAATCAATATCTCTCTTTGGTGGAAATCCAAGCAACTCCCCAAACACATCTTCATACTCTTTTAGTACTGGATCATTTTCGAGTCTTGGTTCCTTATCTTTTGGTGGCTCTTCCATATGCATTGCATATATATGACATCATCTCCTAAAATTTGTTTTTAGTTTCAATGCTGAAATCACTCTGACGAATATAGGTCTTGTAATACCTTGCACCATCCTTGAATTCCCTTCCTCTTCTAGGCATGTGAAAGTGTTGTTGTAGCAATCTAAGACAACAAAATTCTAGTCTAGTGAATCCATACCAATTAAGCAATCATATGACCCAAGTGGTATGATGTTTAAATATTCCTTAGTGTTAAATACATTCATGCTAACAAAGCAACCCTTGAAAATTTCATTCATTTTCCTCTTGTTTCAAGTGGATAGCTGAACCAACCAAGACATTTCATGCTTATGTCTCTTCAATTTAAACCTTTCAACTATTTTTGGATCTATATAGCTACGAATAACTCTAGAATCAATCAAAATAACTATGGGTTGATTATTAGTCCTACTTTCTACCTAAATCATGTGAAATTGGTAGTTTGATTTTTTGTTTTCCAAGGATGCACAAATCCTTGGAATTCGCTTTCTCATGATATCCACTATATCGACTTCCTGAATGTTGTGCACAATACTCATCCTATCTTCCTTGTGAGGAAAATCCTCATACAAGCGGTATTATTCACATCCCCAACATTTTATAGGATGATGCACTTGACTTTTCCTGAAGGATTATGTCATTTTATGCTCACCATGTTTTGTCTGTCCTTACTAATATTCTTGAGAGATGTTCCTAATGAAAGGAGGCTTGAATCCTTTCTTTCTTGGATCCATCTTTCTTTTCTTTTTTTTCATCCCAAGGAGTTTTGGAAGCTAGTCTTCCTTTATTATGCCGATAAAGGTGCTTTGATTTCCTTATGGTCTCTTCCAATGTCTCAGGCTCATCATAATGTATCTTATCATTGTAGAAAGAAGGTATCCCACTCAAAAATATGATTTTAACCTTATCATCTTGTATGAAGTCAACATACCTCAACAATTCAAGGAACCCCATTTTGATACTCATCCATTATCATGCTCCCAAGATTGAGTTCAAATATTTAATTCATCTTACTCTCATAATAATTCTCTGACAAGTACTATTTCTAGAAATTTGTCTTGAATTAATTCCAAGAAATTATCTTTTCATCAATATGCTTGATGTTCTTGAGTTGAACCCACCACATAGATGTTTTTTCATGAAGATAATAGAGTGTAATTGTGGCTTCTACATGTGATGGATATTCATGTAGATAGAAGTATTTTATCATTCCCAAAAAACAAGATTCAACATCTCTCCCATCCTATTTTCTCCATCAAATAATGATGGCTTTATTTTCCTAAGATCTCCTTGTAAAACATCTGACTCATGCCGCCTCCTCTGTTTTCTAACATGGGACACACTAGGGATGCTCTCTGATATTGAATGTGCATGTGCCCTTTTGGTAGAGTTTTATGATGAATGGAAATGATTCCTAATAACACTCCTTGAATTCCTAGATCCCCCATGGTCATGAAATATACATGACATTACTTGCCTTCCAATGGATGCTTTCTTTGTGCTAGAATATTTATTGACTTGTTTATTCAACATGTTTAGACTTTGTAGCTTATCCTCATGAACTCTTATCATCCTTTCATTGTATCTCTATAGCTATGGGTTTCCTTCTATAAAATTATCATATTATCAACCATATCTACCGAATCTACCCCACTTCTATGCCCATTGTACTCAACCTTTGCATTTCCCATGCTGACATGTAAACCTATGAGCTCCTCCTCATGGCTGTAATATCCTTGGTAATCCTCCATATCTTCAGTTCTCATATAGTGACCAAATATGTGGTTTGTACATATAATTATGCAAGGAATGTGCATTCAACAATGATTTGTTAGAGTTGAGCATATTGTACATTTGTCATTAATTTAAGCTACAAACCCATTTTTCCTAGAGTTTTCAAAGAAAAGTGCTAAACAAATCAAGACTTTCAACTTTCAAACATATTCCCTTCTAAATTATCCTTTGGATGGCTATACCCATGCCTCCTTTTGAGTTCAAATTTATGGATTTATGAAAAAAATAGTTTCACCCTTTTTTTACTTGTTTCATTGAAACCAAAAATTCGAAGGGATAACTTTTGCCTTTGTAGAAGAAAATTTGGTGAGAACAAGGAAACATTTTATATCGAGTGTTGATAGTATTTATTATTTTGAATACAAAAAAAATATCATATTTAGGATATGTAACTACATACAAATTCTAGCTAGCTTCCCTAAGAAAACTAATAGAACAACCCATTGTTCAAGGGAAAATAGCTCACACAAAAATCTCTCTCTATAGGAATAACAACCTACTTCTTCATGCAACAAGATATCCAACACATTTTTGGACAAGAATTTTGGATAAGTCTTGGAAATCATGTAGGAATGGATAAATGTGCGTGCAAAGCAATTGAAGCATATGCAGGAGTCAACATGAAAAAGAAAAAATTAGTTAGTATTTGGGACATTTTTTCCACATTGTAATGGACTTAGCCATATTTTGATGTATAAATATTTAAAGCATTTTTGGGTAGAGGTAGTTTGAAGAGTAGTTGATGAGTTTATGATGTGAAGTTATTTTGAGTTCCCAGGGGTTTGAATAACAATAAGTTATGGTGCATTGTGGATGAGTCAAAATTTTGGCTAAGTTGTCAGATTTTATGACTGAGGTTTTCCGGATTAGGCTTGCACTGCAACAAAACAACTAGGAAAGTTTGGGTAATGTTATTGTTGCATATTTTGTAGCACAATGCACAACTGTAAGAATATTATAAATGACTAATATAAGAAGCCAATGGTTGTGGATGTATCCCAAGTTCAGTGAACCATGTTAAACTCTTGTGTCGTGATGTGTTGTTTTTGCATGTTATGATGTTTATTGTTACTATGAAATGATGATCTATGCTCAAGTATGCTAAATGTATTATTCTTATATGATGTCATAATGTTGCACACTGAAGTAACTGATAAATTAATGAATTCCAAGTAGAGTAATATCACACAGGGTATGTCACATGATAAGTAAATGTTAACTAATGGAAATTGTGCACCTAAGTAGATGGTTAGTAAGAACATGTTGAATACCTCACTTCCCCTCATCATTGCATAAAATTCGTTCCTACATCCCCTATAGATTCCTTAGGTGAGACTTCACTTGATTGCACGTGATGCCGAAAGGGTTGGTGTCTAAGGGTTTTGTTGGTGTATTGATGATTAACCTAGAGTTTTCCCATTTCATGCTAACAAATGGTTCCATTGATGGGACCGAGATCTGTAATTGAGGGGAATGTTTTGGAGGATGAATAAGGAAGAAATCACAAAATGGATAGAGAGGAATCATTGATAATTTTCCATAGAACAGAATGGGAACCCATGGCTCAAAAACGAACAATGGTTTCAAAAGTATGTGTTTACAAACCTTCATGGAATCTTCTTTGGTGAATTTTCAATAATTTTGACTGAATGGTTAGAAAGGCTAGTGGAGAATGTTGGAAGGTATCAAGTTGAGGCTTCAAGAAACTGGACCCATGAATTGATTAGAAATTTGAATGCAACAAGTAATAAAGTTTCTCACAGAATTGATTTTTGGTTAAATAGTGTACTGGGGGTTACATTACAGAGTTCACAATAGATTGTACCCAATATTATATTGTCATAGATAGAGAATTTCTCAAGGGTCCACGTAGAATATTTTTGAGTGCACCGTCTACCTGGATAAAGATGTTTTTGTGTGACAATAAGGTCATGAAGATATCATTTGATTTCTAGGTTCCTTTGTGCACATAGAGGGATTAGAGGATGACTAGATGATGGTTTGAGAGTGGATGAAAATGATGAAAAAGGAACAGATGGACTGAGGATGTTGAGAGAGGAAGAAACCGAATTAGACAGAGATATTGGAGTATTGCATTATGGGAAAATATTTCGATATAGTAAGAAGGAGACTATGGCTAAGAGAGAAGAGAAACACAAAGTGTTTAAGAAAATAGACCCCAGTGTAGTACTTTTGATCACACCATACCGACAAAGGAAAGAGAAAGAAAAGGATCCTCAATGCAGTCCAACATAAGAAGGAAGTCCATCTCAGATGAGAATTTGTGTTGAACCCACGAACCCATGTGCATCACCTAGATCTAAAGAAGAAAATGAAACGTTTCCAAGAGAAATTGTAAACAGCGGAGGGATTTAGAAAAATAGTTAGAATAGTGGAAATAATGTAGTGAAACAGATTCATTCAATATCACCGAACGTAAGAACTACACATAATACAATGACAAGAATATATAATACACTAAGAATTCTGGAATTTCAGGAAGTAGGGTCAGAGGATCTAGAGTGACATCTATTTGTATGTGATACGATATGGACTACGAAGAATGTCTAGGATGAGGCAATGAAGATTTCACAGTTAGCAACAACATTCAGAGGTTTCACAATGTTATGGTACATGAAGTACCAGACTACTACACCGGACAAACAATCAAGGACTTTGTAAGAAATTGGAAAAGATTTGTTAAAGGAATTTCGTAAGACAAAATTCGATTTGCAGTATATCACAAAGTTGAAAGAAATTAAGCAAGTACATAATGAGAAAGTTTGGGATTACGATAAAATATTTAAATATGTGATGGGTAGATTAACATTCCAGATTCCTGATGAAAAACATAAATAATGGTTTATTGTAGGTTTTTTTCCGCACATTTGTTGTCCTTTGACACGACAGAAGGTCACATTGCAGCCATAAGCATTGGAAATTGTGATGAAGTTAGAAGAATCTCCTGTATTAGGAAATAGCATAGGAATGACACAAGTTCAATCAAAGTTTGTTGTGCTAAGAATTCAATTGTCAAAAATAATGAAAGAAAAGGAAAAGTGTGAACAATTTTGGTGTATTACATGTAAGACCGAAGCAAATCACAAATATGAATTCCTAAAATTTGCATAGTATATGGCTACAGAAGCACCCAAACCCATTGGCAGGAGGCATAGGGTATTGTGAAATATTCAAGACATGGGGACATCATCCAATTTCTTTTCCATTATTGTAGAAAAACCAAAGTATGACTAGGATTTTTTTCTGTAATTTTTTCAAATCTGTAGGACACAATGAGAAATATTGTTGTGCATTCAACTTAATGAAATATCACACTTCATATGCTTACAGAATCTAGGAAGAAAATTTAGCAAGGGAAGGAGGGGTTCCACAATATAATACTCCAAGTGGATTTAATTAGGGTGGATGAGGAGGATTCGGTAGAGGTTGAGGACGAGGTGGATTTGGTAGAGGGGGAAGAGGATCAATCATTTATTATAATTGAAATCAACTGAGACATGTAGACAGAGACTTCCCGAATCCTTGCATAACATACACATACTGCAAAGCATTGGACCATGCAACAAAATATTTTCCTCAAATGATAGAGAAATGGAAAGCAAGAGGGAACCAAAATCTGTATCATAACCATAACTAGAGACAAAAAATATAAATGATAACAAATGAGGAGTGTGACGTTCAACCCAAAATAAAAACTGTTACGTGTGGAGGAAAAAGGACTAGAGAGGACGTGATGAAAAAAGGAAAGGGGATCGAGAAATGGATAAGGAAAGGAAATGAACCTATGCCAACATTTAATCAAAGAAAGAGAAAGAGACATATCAACAAGCTAGGAAGTAAATACTAGGACCATATTAGATAACATCAATGCCAAATGTGCCACTATTGTATAATATGCCATCGATATATGATCACACCATTTCAGAAAGGTCAATCGAAAGGGTAAAAACTTAGAAATAATTGCTAAAGAGTTGTTTAGAGATGATGAAGGAAGAAACAACATTGAACGCATTGTGTGGGATGATTGATCAGTGCACCCAAGACAAATAAGTACCTATGACATAGAGAGCAGTGAACCAAATATTTCTCAAGAAGAGGACTAACCAAGAATTTAAAATGAGTGCATAGATAGGAGAGTAAATCATGGATAATGTCATCTTGGACTTAGGATTAGATGTAAATATTCTTCGAAGAAGGACGTGGGAAATGATGGGGAAACCAAAGTTAGTTTTTTCAAATTTTTAGTTGAGGTTAAAGAACCAACATATGATAATACTGATTGGGAGACTTTTAGAAGTAATTGTTAACATAGATGGAGTGCACAACATAGATGACTTTGAGGTCATTGAGATCACGGATAATAGTCAACTGTATCCAAAAATACTCAGACTGGATTGGGCCTTTGAAAACTATTGGATAAGCAGTTTTGGATTCAATATTAAGAGAAAACCCTAAGTAGAAGGAAAGTGCACAAAGGAAGGGAAGTAGTGCACAACTAAGACAAATTCCATAGGAAAGTGTGCAGAAGGAACAAAGTGCATAGGAGGAAGACAATGCATAGATAGAAGAATAAAGAAAGAGAGAAAGAGACTAAAGTGTGAAAGAAGGATGACAACACAACATTCTAGAAATAGAATACCAACAGAAAAGTTGCATGAAGAGAAAAAGGCAGAAGAAAGTAATAGGACAATCGGTTAACTGAGTTGGCCATGCATTGTAAATGGGCTATTTTTGGGATAAACTAGGGTTTTAGCCCTAGATTTTTGGGTATAAATATGTAACGAGTTGGTAGATAGAAAGGGGGATGAGCGAGAGGTAGAGAAATATTATGGAAGAGTTGTGAATTTAATAGTTAGTTGGAAATATGAAAGATGAATAAAGAGAGAGTTTAGAGATGATTTTGTTTCTTGTGTTATTTAGTTTTCTATGTGTGCTTTTGATTGATGTTGTTATGCTTCATAGACTAGGCTATTTTATGGATGAATTGTGGTGTAATATTCATGAATGTAACTTTGAAGAATATTTTTAATAATCACAAACATACATAAGATATAAGAAGGAACAATGACTTGAGTATCCACTTCCCTTTCCCTTACTACTATAGAATCCTGGTTCTTGCCGTCCCAGGAGATACCTCGAGTGAGAATTCATTTGCGTAAGCAGGTGATGCCGAAAGGGCCAGTGTCTTGTGGGTTTGTTGGTCATATTTAAATCGAACCTTGGGTTTTACAACCCATGCACAGACAATCAACCCAACAAATGGTTTTGTTGTTGGGACTAGGAAATTGTGATTAAGGGAATGTTTTGGAGGAAGACTAAGAAGGAGATAACAAATTGGTTAGAGAGGCAATAAAGAGAATTTGCACAACAAGAGAAAATTAAACCTCACATGAGTGAAAAGAAATGGATGCAAAGGTATGTGTTCATGGATCTACATGAAATTTTATTTGGCGAATTTCCAAAAATTATGATCGAGTGGCTAGAGAGGTTGGTAGAAAAAATAGGAAGGTTTAGTATAGCAGTGCTGAAGAATTAGACTCCTAAAATGATCAAAAAACTGAATTCAGTAAGTAAACCAACTACTCAAGTAGTTTATTTTTGGTTAGATATTGTACAGGGGGTTATTTTATAGAATTTTCAATAGATTGCATTCAATCATACAGTGTTGCAGAAAGCAATTTTTTCAAAGGTTTGCATGGGAGGTTCTTGAAATCATTAAATACATGGATAAAAATGTTGTTATGTGAAAAACACGTGAAGATAATGAAGTTTGAAAGATAAAAGGGGTTTGTGCACATAAGGGGTATTCAGAGGATGACAGGAGGATCATCTGAGAGAATGAAGCAATGGATAAGGAAGGAAGGGACTAAGGATGTAAGAAGGAAATATACTAGAGGAAGAGTGTGATTTTGGAGTTGTGTGGAGGAAGGAGGCACAAGAGGAAAAATACTAGGGTTGGGAGAGAAGAGAAAAACAGTGAGACAAAGGAAATATAACCTTACGCACTAGTCTGAATCGTGGAGATACCATATATAGGAGGAGAAGGAGAGGGGTTTTAGTCCAGTATAGTAATAGAAGAGCCAGTAAATCCTACTCAGACATGATCCTGTGTTGAATACATGACCCCATGTGCATCAACACAATAAAAGATAACATTTTAAGACTTGTAAAAATCCATCATAATTAGTCAAGGAGTACAAATTAGTATCGATCAAAATAGTGGGAGTAGTGCATAGAGTCAAAGTCAAAATCATAGTCCACCAACATCACCAAGAGGAGGGACTACACAAGCCAACATGGCAGGAGTAGATAATACTCTTGGAATTCTTGAATTCAAGGGAGTGGGGTTAGAGGATCCAGAACAACACTTGTTCATGTGCAAAACAATTTGGGCTACTAGAAACATACAAGATGATACTGTGAAGATCGTGTAGTTAGAAAAACAATTTAGAGGCCATGCACTAGTATGGTATATGAAGTTATAGATAATTACGCCTACAAGAAATGATAGGACTTTGGAATAGGTAAATAAATTTCTATGAAAGGATTTCAAAAATCCAAATTCAGAGTCGCAACACATCACAAAACTGAAAGAGATCAAGCATGTATAAACATAGTCTGTCTGGGATTTCGATCAATGATTTAAGGATTGATGGGGAGATTCAGTTTTCAAATTCCAGATCAACAACATCAAGAGTGGTTCATTGCAGGAATTCTACCCAAAACTTGAAGGCCCCTAATTCAATAGAAGGTTATGTCATATCCCGAGGTGTTGGAGATTGTAATGAAACTAGATGCATCTTCGATAGGAGATATTGGGGGAATGGCACAAATTCATAACACGTTTTGTGTACCAAATATAAGACAGAGGGCCATCACAAGGATGAATACCCAACATTCATGCAATATTTGGCAGCTAGAGTGCCGAATCCACTACCAGAGGGAGGATACTGCAAGATATGTAAGAAATGGGGCCATCACCCCACTGAGTGTCCATTGCTGCAAAAGTATCAAAGTACACCAAAGAAATCATTTTTCATTTTTTTCAAGTTGGTAGGACATGAAGAGAAGGAATGTCATGCATTTGAGCTACTAAGGGAGAGCACATCATATATGTACCATATCCAAGAGAGTTCCTCTACATAAGGGGGGTTTCACAATATAACAATCAGAGAGGGTTCAATCCAGGGAACATAGGAAAATTTGGTAGAGAAAGAGGTAGAGGGACTTTTGGTAGAGGAGGAAACAAATTGATTATCTATTATAACTGTAATCAACCTGGACACTTGGCCTGTGATTTCCAAAATCCATGTATAACGTGCAGATATTATAGAGCATTGGATCACTCGACAAAAGATTGTCCCCAACTAGTTGCGAAGTGGAAGGCCAGAGGAAACCCAAACTAGAATTTGAATTAGAATGTGTAGATGATATCAACCAAAATATGAAATGAAGGACCAAAAGTAGAATTGTTTACGTGTGGAGGAGCTAGAACAGGAACTGATATGGAAAATCGAGGAAACCAAAAAATGTAGTGGGTAAGGAAGTCAGCAGGGTCGATACTAGCATTTTATCCACAACAGGAGAAAGAGACATATCAAAGCGCAAGGAAAAAAATACTTGGACAACATGGGGGAGTGTCAGCATCATCACTGACTCATATAGAAGATCGTATTGTGTGAAAGAATCCAACTGTGCAGGTAAGTACACTAAATTTTTTATTAAAGAGTTGTGTAGAACTAATGAAATATAGAACTACGATAAGTACACTGTATGACATGCTTGATCACTACAAAAAAGGAAGATAAACCCTTTTCATGCAAAGAATTGTAAACCAGGTATTGCGTAGGAAGAGAACCAATGGAGATTTCAGGTTCAATTCATATATTGGAGAGTATGACGTGGATAATGTTATTTTGGACTTAGGATCTAATGGGAGAACTAGAGCTAGTGTGGTCCCTTGTTCAGTTAAGGCTCACGAATCAACATAATATAGTCTTGATTGGGTGATTGATAGGAGTACCTATGAACATAGATAGGGTGCATAACATGGAATACTTTGAAGTTACTGAGATCGTAGATGAGATTCAACCATATCCAACACTGATGGGACTGGAATGGGATTTCAATAACCAATAAATCATTAAATTGAAAAGGAGAGAGATGATATTTGAGGTTATGGATCTAAGAGTTACTGCACCTTTGGACCCATCAGAAGGAAAGAGATACATAGAGCTAGCGAGAGGTAATGACATTGACAACTTATATAATCTGACTATGCGTATGGAGCATTATGTAGACCTAAAAATAGATGGTTCCATGAGTTGGAGAAGTATCAATTTGTGTGCATCAAACTCAGAATATGGTCATGAGAATTGGTAGCAAAGGATGCATGAAGTGTCAACTAGACGATGTGCATGCATAAACCGATCCTTGCGCTGGATTGGAATGGAGCTATGTGACCCACCCATGTACAATGGACTAAATAATATAGGCATGTTTATAAAATAATTTGAGTTACAGGTACCCATTTTTGTTGGACTAATCAGTAAGTGTGAACACAAACATATCTCCCTAGTTCCACCTGGAACTAGAACACAACAAAACAAAATATGAAACTTTCCCTACGCTTTAACTATTGAGTTTACTAGCTAATGAAAGATAGACAACATACATTTTAAATGTTGTTTCCTCTTGTCATTTCCATCCTTGCTCTGTTCCAATGCTCATGCAATAATGAGCCTGTAAAGAAACACAAGACAACAAAGTGAAAGCAATAGAGTATCCTCAACATAAACCTATGTATGTGATCAAGGAATCATACAATAAAACAAGAATGGTTTTATGGGAAAGAAACATATTGTTGTATCATATTAAATAGAAAGTGGAGAGTACAACCAAAGCCTTGATGTCATAAGGTCCCCTTTCAATGGCCCTTTTCTCTAACACACACACCTTTTCTCCAAAGCCTTTGAATGAAGAAGATCCACCATGTAGCTTTGTATAACTAAAGAAAATCTCTCAAGAATAATATGAAGCATAATTTCTCCATACAAATATTAGCCTATTCAACCTTAGCCTTTTCCATGAGAGATTCCTCCTTATACAAGGTGAAGGAGAGATGGATGAGGATGTTAGGATGATCCCACTAAATCAGAGAAGCGAGTAAGATCCAAATCGTTCGAAGGCCACCTCATCTTCTAGAATATCCCCTTATAGAACTTTCGTGAAGTTTGACTTTTCCTTAGCTTTTGGCATCATCGCACCCCGGCTATAGTGTAGCTTGTGGAGACGTCACAGTCCATCTCTAGAGTAGTATGTGATGATCAGGCATTGTCACACCCCATGCATGATGTAGGGTGCGACAACCTTTATTAATATGGTTTTTGAGGAAGGAAAGACAATCACTTTTCTCATGAAAAAAGACTCTTTTATCTTTTCTGGGAACATGAACACATGTTTGTCAATAGATCACTGGTGTGACAAAAATAATGTGTAACATAATTCCCCCCAAAGTATGAAGTTGAAACTCGTGACATCTGAAATACTTTGTAGAATGTGTGTGTCGAACAAGGAGTGCATCGATCGGGAACCTACAAACAATCAAGCATCAACATAATAATATATTGTTGTATAAGGTAGGAATTCCCATACTCAGATTACAAAATGTCAAGTGAGTCATGGACACTAAAGATACATTGTGGATTCAAGTCATTGTGAATCGGCATAGACACCAGGAATACACTGTGGATCTATGCTCTAAAAATGACTAAAATTAGTACATAGCCATGAGACATACAAAGTGGATCTATGTGTCAATATAAATCATAAATACTCCATTGAAAACTGGATCAAAATGATGAGATCTAGGGTCTTCATTTCCATCATCTCTAAGTATGAATCTAACCATGTGATTGCAGGTGTTGAAGTTGAACATGGTAGAAATCACTTGATTACCAGTCAATGATGAGAACTATTAACAAGTGAGATGGAAATCACCATTGATGTCAATGACTCCCAAGGTACCCTAGTACAATCCAACAAATGTGAATAAATGAGTTGAAGTAGAACACTTGATGGAATATTCCAATCAAGATTCAATGATGTGAACCCACTGTTGAAAGCAAAGAAACCTTCCATTGAGGTATGCAGACTCTAAGGTACTAAATGATTTCTAAGTCTCATTCCTGGATAATGAGTTGAAGTCGATAGGAAAAGACTCGTCATAGGAGGGCTTTGGTGTATCCCCCATCAATGACATGAAATAAGTAACAGATTTGAAGTAGATCAGAACATGAAGTTATTTGGAATTGACTCAGGGAAGGCCGACACGGTAGAATATTTATAAGTGCATATGGATGACTTGATAGAGGGCTTATTTCGGTTGAACATCTCTTGAACATATGAATGACACGACAATGGTCTTGACAACATTGACTCAAAGAAGACCCAACAAATGAACTTGTGGATGGTCAAACGAGAGACAAATGGATTACCCAACCTGGACACAATGATTAAGGGGGTTTCATGTTCAAGAGCGATTATTACTACCAGTAACATGAATACAAAGACACATTTCTTTCCCAATTCCCCCCCTCCACCATTTTTGGCTAGTACCTCTTTATTTTTACACAAGATTAAGGAGGATAACATATGCTTGTTGATGTAATATCATCCTTCGGACGAGTCCCTTAGAGTATATTTAATGAACCTTAATAAGGAATGGTTCGGTCCCATATGGGTCTTTCGATGTTTATTTAATTAGTCCAAGGAAAGAAAACTCACAGGTTTTTCAATTTTAAAGATTTTGAAAAACACTTGAAGATAATTCCAACAAGTCATTTTTCATAAATTAATCTGACGAGACTGAAAAAGTGATAACCTACCACTCATTAGATGTTTTCTTCAAATAATTTTACAAGCGTGAAAAGAACAAGGTCGCTCGACAATCTTTTCATGTTTAGAGAGTCTGAAAAGAGCTTAAAGGGAAATCTAAGGGGTTTCCTTTTTCGTATAACCTTTACGAGTCTAAAAAAGTGATAAAAGTATACTCAGTTACATTCTCATTCATTCACGAGCATGACAAAGAACAAAGACTAAGCTCAGGGTTTTTCCTGAAAAACCCTAAAAGGATCTGTACATGCGACAAATATAAAAAACAACCCCCCCAAAAAAATGGACCCTTGTTCCAACGTTTCACCTCTAGAATTTTTCAACCTACAAAAAATCAATCACTTGCAAAGTTATTAGGACTTTAGGGTTTAGATGAAGCATAAAAATAATATAATATACAAATGAAAAGTAATTAAAATCAATAAAATAGTCAAAAAACCACATTTCATTATTTCATTTGTAACTCCACCCAAACATTGCTCCAAACCCTCTTTTTACCTTGATTTTCAACAACAGATTGTGGAGCACACGATTGATCATTTCATGAATTGTCTCTGCATAAAAGGTAATCTTCATCTCCTCCATATTTTCATGGATTAAAATTTGATTTTCATTGGTTAAAAATATGTTTTGGGGTTGATTTTTTAGGGTTTACCCATGCATTGAGGTCGTCACAGGTGCCCTATATCGGGCCCTGTGATGATCTAGGATCGCCGCAGTTGACCCTATAGCTAGCCTGTGATGACACCGCACTATGCAAATGCACAGGCCTGCGACGATCACAACCCAAAATTTCAAAAGATGAATTCAACCAAGAAAAATCCTATGCTAATCTCTTTGTATTGTTCCTTGGAAGGTATTCCATGGTCAAGATATTTGAATGGCATGAGAGAGATTATGAAGAATATGATTACTTCTCCAGGAATGACCCGAGAACAATTATGGCCCTCCGACAGTGTGGGTTGTTGAAATTATTCAAGATATAGGGTATGAGGGCCCTGATGAGACTCCTTGAGTACTTAGCTCACATGTGGGATGTGGAACAACAAGTATTTCATGTTGGTGCTCACACACTCACTATAGATATCGAGGATATCTACTTCCTAAGAGGACTATATCGTCGTGGATCACGAGTGACTCTTATAGGTAGTAGGGGTGGCGGTGATCCTATGAACCACTACATCAGTCAACATTGTGTGTTGGGTACCCATAAACATAGAGATAAGGTTTCTATTAGGGATGTCTGAGACTTGCCTCTGTAGACCATCCTCTACACTATCATGTGCATGGAAGGGAACACAACTCCCCATATGGATCTTTAGATCTATTTCCAGTATGCACTGGAGTGTATGGAGCCCCGTGTCTTCAATTGGTGTGAAGGGGTTCTTAAAAGTATGAAAAAACAACTGACCAAGTGTAGAAGTGGCGGGTTGAAACAATTTGAATATGGGTCAATTTTGGTATCCTTCTTCCTATAGAGGGTCCCAGTTTTACACTTGCAGGTAGAGTGGTGTCTACCTGCCCCACATGATCCTAGGATGAAGAGGTGGGTAGATATCATAGCACAACATGCAATCGGTCCCATCGTTAAGTATAATGATGTCTTATTTGAGTGGTTGAGGACTCAAATGCTCATGGTCAAATATTATGCATATGTCGGGCTAGAATTCCATGGAGATCCGGACCTAGTTCTTCCTGAAGGTTCCCAATGGGGAAACATAGGTAAGAAGGAAATTTTGTTTATATCATGTTTTTGTTATTTTTAAAGATATAAATGTTTTTTATGTTGTTTATCTGATGACTAATCAAATGTTCTTCAAAAATGTAGATGTGGGACCCTATTGTCCTCCAGGTTCATCCCCTATCCAGAGATGAGGGGAGAGAGGTGCCATAGTAGGAGTAGCTGCTTCCAACTTTGATACCATAGAAAAAAATCTGGAGGGACTCACAATGAATATCCTAGATGCCTCTATAGATGATATTCTGAGGCATTACCAACGCCACACATTGGGCATGTCTACTTCCATTGGTCGACTGATTCGTAGAGTAGCACGTGTAGTCGCGTGATATAGTGAGCAACAACCTTGATGCTCTATTATGTATATGAAGCCACGTGCTTCACATTTTTTACATTTTGGTCTTCGAACAAAAAACACTTTTTGTAAACTTTTTTCGTTATATATATAAGGCTTCTACCGGCTTACTCATTTTATGTACACAGTGTGATTGGATTTTATAAATGTCTCAAATGTCTGTCTAACACATAATTATCTAATGCATCTGTTAAGGTATTTAGACATCTAGGAATGTGTTGATATTCAATGTAATCAAAATGACGTTCCAATAGATGAATTATTAAATATACCCTTAATAAAGTAGGGCTTCAGATAGAATAAATGTTACTCAACTGTAGTACTAGTAATTGTGAATCGAGTCGTACAATGAGATGATGGATTCTGAGTGAAACAATGTCAGTCAATAATTCGATATCTGCACTGTATTCCATGATATTGTTAGTTTCACGACCAAGGCAAACACCATGTAGACTGATCAATTCATCCGTAGGTGCATAGATTGCCCAAGCAATAGATGATAAGTTTTGAGTACTGCGACTATCTGCATTAGTGAAGCCAATGTAGGATAGCGAAGACACCGAAATATGGAAACCAAGCACAATGAAAGGTAAGCAGTCGAAAGGTGGAAACCAAAAACAAAAAAGCACAAAAAAGTATGATACATTAAAATACATATTACTCCTGCAAAAATGACTTAAGCATAGTACTTCTTCAAGTAAAGCCCATTTCTGGGTTCACTCAAAGGAATTCCATCATAATCCACTAACTCATAGTCCCCCTGTTAGACAACTGAGAGGGGGGGGTGAATCAGTTGTTATCGTGCTTAAACAATTATGGTTTTTTTAAACTCTTTGTAGAGACACTAAACGATGATCACAATAATGCAGGGACATAAACAATGGCACTTTCAGCATCATTCACATATATGAGAAACACAGAGACAGATATTTCCCAAGGAAACCCATGCAGGGTAAAAACCTCTTTTTCTTTATATGATAAGTAATGGTTACAAGATTTACAGTATCATACATATGA
>JASDQU010310133.1:111290-125799 GCA_032191745.1 Picea mariana | reverse complement strand
GGGGGGGTACCCCCTCTGCGGGGTTTGGGGGCAAGCGGGCCTCCAGTGGGGGTTCGAGGGCGAAGCCCCCGAAGGAAAAATTGCCTTGTAAAAGTATATTGTAATTTCATTGTAAATTTGGACCGTTCATTATAAGGTCGTAGATCTAACAGTAGAAATTATGTTAGGGTCTTTTTCCCTAGAAGGCAACCCTTTGTTACGAGGGAAATGTATTGCAGCTATGCATGATGGTGAGTATTGTATTCTGAGAGAGGAGACTGTGAGATAAACAAGAGGAAGTTACAGCGGGTTTTGCTGTAGGTTGTATCCCTTCATTTGCTAGATAATAATAAAGGAAGGACCTGGCAATTTCTCTGGTGGGCATAGCCCACACTGGGTGAACCACGTAAATTTGTGTCTCTATTGTATTGTGTATCTTTTGTGTTTTGTTTCCGCATTTGTTTTGTTTTATTGCTCCGCGGTTCAATTTTTCTAACATTTCCAAGGCTCAACATCAGAGAGCTATATTCTCTTCAAGAATGTAACTTTTTTTCATACTAATATAAAAGTTTACATTTTTTTCCCAGAAAAAAATATATATATATATAAACAATACAACCCCCTTTTCATCAAAATAGTTCGTCAAATGAAAACACACAAATATAAATTAAAACAATGTTATCAATAGAACTATTGGAAAAATATTCAACACTAAACCTAATGATTAATAAATCAAATGCCCAATTAATATTGTAATTGATCATGCAAGAATATTGATTGTGAGTTACAAAACTGAAAAATTTAAGCTATCTCATTTATAATTACTTATTTGATCTAAAGACACTCTTTGCAATCCAAGAGGAAGTGAGCAGATCCACAAAAATTGATCCATACCCGACCTTTAGAAGAAGAAAACACACACAATTAGAGAATAGAAAAGCTTAGTTACAAAATTGGAAATACATTCCATTACTAAGAAAATAAAAAATAAAAATTCCAAAGGGGTGGGAGTTATTAATAATACCCTAATGACATTTTAGTGAACAACTATACGAACAATTCGAGCCCCTGAAAGACTTGAGAAATTTGTAAGACTTGAGAAATTTGTATCATGGTCCTGGAAATGCTTTGAAACTAGGATTTGGTAATTCTGTAACAATAAAATGTCTTGCATACAAGGGGAGAACTGGAAAAATGTATTGAAGATGTATCTAGTGTGAAAAACACATATTTTCCATTATTTGTGCAGAAAATGGAATCAAAAGCCTCAATCAAAGAATAAGAAGCCACTAGTGGAAGTTTGTATATTGAAAGGGTGTTGGAATCCAAATGACATTTATGTAGATTGTGTGGATTTGGTCAAAGTTGCTTGGAACATGATTCTTTCTCTAAAAAAATTATACGGATTGGTCAAAAATATTTCCATTGTGAATATTTGTGGAGCACTTTATCAATCATTATTGCGAAAAAACAATATCATCACTCACAATGGAGCTATTATTCCTAGTATTTCTTGACATCAAAGGTGAGAACAAATGAAGGTCAGATGGGGCATCAAAATCAACCTTATGCTTCTTCTACTATGACTTGGTTGAAGTGGGTATCCAACACATTTGGCTAAAATTTATGGGTATACAATTTTCTATAATTGCAGAGTTAGATGAAGGCATTTGTGCTCTAATACTAAATCTCAAACATCAATAGGGATCATTACCATTGAAGAATGGAGAATCGATCAAGCCTAGACAAAGATTGTAATATATCTATTAAAAAATTATTGAAAAGTATGTTGTAATATCTTATACATTTCCTTCGATACCTCTTATTACATATTCCTTAAATGAACCTATGGGTATGTAAATGATAGAACTTCTTTAGGTTCAAACTAAATCTGGAAATAAATATTTATCATTGATGCAAATGACCAGATTTAATGTGCTTCACAATTATCCAATGAAAACTAAATATATTAGCAAGATTTACTGCTCATTCGTATTGTGGACATTGGGTTTATTGTGGACTCTCACTATTACAATTATGGACTGTAACTATATGTGTTAAGGTCTAAAAAATATGAGAACTGAAAAATGATAAAGGTTGTTTAATGAGTAACCCTAGATAAACACATCAATACCATTTAAATTTTGATATGTCATTCATGGAAGCTACAACCATTTAACACGAATTTTTGTAGTTGCATTTGGATCCACAGCACTTTGCTTTATTACTTTATCTACTTTGCATAAGAACTGGGGAGATAATAAGATCTGGAATTTTTTGATCACAACCAAATGAATCCTTGGTTTCCTTGTTAAACATGTGATCTAATCTCAAGAGGCAAACTAACGACAAGAATTTTCATTGGCGAATTTCACCCCTAAAATTATCTATGCCCACAACCATGCTAGAACTTGTTTTTTTATTTCAATCTGATGTAATTATGTGCTTATTATGCACCCATATGAACTCACCATGGCTTGGGAGGTCTGTACTGGCTTCTTACAAGTTTTTCGTACATCTCCATTTTCTTGCTCACTATTTTGTTCATAGTGGCCCTATTTTTCCAGGACATTGTTGGGGCTAGAACTTAGACACCTAACAAATATGGTGTCTGTGCTTTTGATATTGAAAATACCAAAATCAAAACCATTGGGCTATGGTTGCAGTGACAAGAGTCTTGATTATATTAATCCATAAGATTTTAATTCCTGGCAACACAAACACATACATATGACATACAACATTTTAAATGGATAAACAAGAAGAGGCTTTCTTCCTTGTATTATCCCAGAGTGTAGGGTTTAAGATAAAAGGATGTTAAATAATTTCAATATCAACACATGAACTATATGAGTCTCACTAATTTCAATTCTCCTGCCCACGACATGAGTTCAATAACACAAGCCCACAAATCCCATCAAAGGGTCAATACCTCCAATGGAATTCAACAATGCATTATGTTGTGAAAGGAAAATTTTCACTACCTCTAATGCAAAGATAGCACAAGGGGATTCTTCCAAATATATAATGATGTAATTGTCTCGAGCAACACTAGCATGAGGATTGTGCATCATTATTCACAAAGGATCTTCAAGCACCAATTGAAGGATGTTTCTCTAGCAGCTTAGGTATATGTAGTGGAATGCATAAAGGACCATCATAGAGAGGAAGCATAGTCACCATGAAAGTGGAAGACTCAAAGTTAGTTGTTTGATAATTATGATTTCACATTTGAATATTCATTGTGTCAACATCAATTGAAATTTGAAATGTTATGATGGGAAGGCCCATCAGAATTCTACTACTTGAGTCCAAGAACTGCCCTATGCACTGCAACAAGCTAGAAGAAAGAACTCTATTTATGTAGCAATCAGTTGGTTGATTGAGCAATGAGTATGCTCATTTTATTTCCGTAGGTGTTGTAGGTATTATCAGAGTTCTTTGTTCAATGGAAAGATCTACCAGTAGAAAAGGTGACATGGGAAGTCCCGGATATTCTACAAAACCCAACACTACAATTTCTTTGGGGTAAAGTAATTTAAAGAGGAGGGATTGCCACAATACTCTAGGATAATCACCCACAAAGGTTTTGGATGAAAAAATTTGAAATGCCCTTATTGTACGTAAGATGTTCTTAGTGAAACCTTGTTACTATTTTCCTTGTAGGCATGTAAAGGACGGATGCAGTATTTCATGTCAAAACTCGTACCTTCTAATCTCTTAAGGTTTGAAGTTGTTTGGTGTACATTGTACAAATTACCTTCTTAAATGAAAGGTTACTTGTCAGCAAATGCTTGTAGAAACATTTTGTGCAGAAACTATTGAAATTTCACTAAAGTTGCAAAAAATTGCATGTAATGCTTTGTATAGGTGAGTGTATATGACATAAAGCATTGTAAATGGATAAACAAGAAGAGGTTTTCTTCCTTGTATTTTCCCAGAGTGCAAGGTTTAAGATAAAAGGATGTTAAATAGTTTCGATATCAACACATGAACTATATGAGTTTCACTGATTTCAATTCTCATGCCTACTACTTGAGTTCAATAACACAATCCCACAACAACATGATTAAAAATATTTTACATTACTTAAAGACACAATAAACAATTTCTCAAAGAAATATGAAGTTACAATTTCATCGAAATAGTGTACCGTGCTTTCCTCTGGAGTCCAACTATCCAGACGTTGTACCAAAGATTCAAACATTGTGCTATTGATAATTGATTATTGCTTTGTCTTTCCAATACCCTCGGGCCTCATCCGAATACCCTCCAAACATTGTGCTAGTTGACAAAGAAATCGGGCCTCATCTGCATACCCTCCAAACGATGTGCTTGTTGACAAAGAAATAGTACATGATATATAGCAGATGGGAGGGTGAAATTGCTAACATAATTCCCCTTATTCTTTGGAAATCGGGGGAATAGAAAAGTGCAATTGCCCATACCACAAAATTGGATCAAATTAAACCGTAAACCATGATTTATACGCAATGTGAGGGCAAATTTCCTACCATAAATTCATGTATTTTTGGAAATGGGGCGAATGGAAGCTTTGAGCTCCAAAATGCAGGAGAAAAATACATTTTTTTTCCTCTCTCCCGCATAAAACCCCGGGCTAACCCTCTATACTATTTTTTTTAAATAAATTAGGGACGAAAAATAAAAAATTAAAAAAAACCACTCCAATATAAAAAAATCGTCGAATAAAAATTTGGAACCCCTTTAATTTCGTCCATGAGCGAAATTTTGCCCCTAAAATCACCCATGCAAAGTACACTTCCATCATATCTATTATTGATATTGCTTCCATTATGGGATGGAAATTACACCATATGGATGTCAAGACTTCTTTCTTAAATGGTGTAATTGAAGAAGAAGTGTACATAGAGTAGCCACAAGGTTTTGTAATCCATGGGAAGGAGTCCCATGTTTGCAAATTGAAGAAAGCGTTGTATGGACTTAAGCAAGCACCCAATGCATGGTATGTCAGAATAGACATTTGTCTAATGAGATTGGGGTTTACCAAGAGTGATGCAAATCCCAACCTTTACTACAAGGTTTAATATGGTTTCCCATTGATCTTGGTACTATATGTTGATGACTTGTTTCTTACAGGGGATGAGAAGCTCATAGATGGGTGCAAGAGGGAACTCACTTCAGAGTTTGAAATGAAGGATCTGGATTTGATGGGATTAGAAGTGTAGCAGAGACCAGATGAGAATTTCCTTAGCCAAGGAAAATATACATTTGAGATCCTGAAAATATTCGATGTTATGGACTGCAAGTTCATGACCACACCTATGGTTACGAATATGAATCTCTTGAGTGATTCATCTTCATATTTGGTTGATCCCATGATGTACAGATAGTTTATCGGATCCTTGATGTACTTGGTTAACACTAGGTCGGATATATGCTTTGTAGTGAACACATTGAGTCAGTACATGGTTGATCCTAGACATGTACATTAGATAGTAGCAAAGCATGTGTTGAGGTACCTGCATGGTACGGTTGGATATGGACTCAAATATGTCTCGGACGGTGCAGTAAAACTACAAGGATATACAGACTTTGCCTAAGCAGGGAGTGCAGTGGACTTTGGGATCAAGTATGATCTCATGGTTAAGTAGAAAACAAACGTTAGTGGCACTCAATACAAGAGAGGTAGAGTATATAAAAGGCAGTGTTGCAAGTCGTGAAGTAGTGTGGCTTCAGAAGTTTCTTGCAGGGTTATTTGATCTAGAGTTGGAGCCAACATTGTTATATTGTGATAATCAGAGCTGTGTGAAGATTCCAGAGAATCTAGTCTTTCATGACAAGTTAAAGAATATAGAGATCAAATACCATTACATCCAATACATGGTGCAGAGAGGAGCAGTGGAGCTCTAGTACATATCCACAGATGAGTAGACAATGGACATTCTCACCAAGCCTCTGTCTAGGGTGAAGGATGAACACTTCATAGACAATCTTGACATGATGCAGAATGTCCACCCTCATTGAGAGGGAGATGTGATGTTTCTCCTCCAATGAGCTCTCACTTTGGCCAAGGGTTTTCCAGATCAGTCATGTGAAGTGACTGAGGGAGTAAAATGTAGTCTGGTATATTTTTTCCTATGCCATGTAAAGTGGCTAGGTGTGAATGGGACTTGTAGCGTGGTCTTTCCTACCCCATGTGAAGTGGATAGGTGTGAATGGGACCATGGCTTAGCCTTAGGGATATTGTAGTAATCTTGACCATACCATGTGAAGTAGATGGGTGTGATTGGGACTACCAGGAGAGGAGAAACATCATAGCGTAGTCGTGAGACTATGGAAGTAGTATTGTGCTACTGGATGATCATAGCATAGTCGAGAGACTATGGAGGTAGTCTTGTACTACTAGATGATCATAGAGTAGTCGTAAGACTATGGTGGTGTAGTTGTGAGACTATGGCAGTAGTCTCGTACCACTAGATTCTCATAGCATAGTCGTGAGACTATGGTGGTAGCCTTGGGGTTACTAGATGCTTGCAGCGTAATCATGAGACTATGGTGGTAGTCTTTCCCATGTCATGTGAAATGGATGGGTGTGATTGGGACTACTAGAAGAAAAACTCTTGGAAGAATACTTCCCTAGATAAGAGGGAGTGTTGATATTTTGGTAGCAACGAGAGGTATTACCTCCTAGACAACTTTTCTTTGAGAAGAAGAAGATTCCAAGAAGTCAAAGGAAGACGATTGAACAATTGAAGAATACCCCATAAGAGAAGTCGACCCATGGGAAAATAATAAAGTGGAAATATAATTTACAAGAAGAGAAGTCAGCCCCCAGAAATAATAAAGTAAATTTGAAGACCCAGAATAAGAAGTCGGCCAACAGGAAAATAATAAAGAGGAAATATAATTTCCAAGAAGAGAAGTCAGCCCACAAAAATAATAAAGTAAATTTGAAGACCCAGAATAAGAAGTCGGCCCTGGACAAACACCCATATTAATATAAATATAGGACTGGATCATTTCATTTGTACAGTCAGACAATTCTCTTTCTGCAGTGCGCACTAGGCAGCTAGCAACTGCACTTGTAGAAGTTTCCATATTTCTGGATTTATGGTTCTCTTGGAGAAGTGCGCCACACTTGGGGAAGGATATTCTTGGTGGTTCTTGGTGATTTCCCTTGTGCGCTACCTCTAGAAGAGTTGCGCTAAGGTTGTGTGGTTTTTCCCAATTGCCTCATGCCATTTGTCAGTTGCAGTTGCAATTTCCAGTTGTGCCAGTTATGTGGTGCGCTATCTTGCTCTAGTGATGTTCCTATCTTGTGTCAGTTATGTGGTGTTGCTCAATTGTCTACCCTTCCTAGGGTTTGACAAAAAGAAGAGATAAACATTTGTTATCAGGGTTTCTTCATTGTTGGTTTTCTCTTGTGAATAGAGCTTGTTCATGGTTGTATTGGGATACTAGAAACATTCTCTCTAAGAAACATTGGTTGGGTTTTCCCCTGAGTTTGGGGTTTTCCCAGGATAAATCGTTGTGTCTTTTTGTGCTTGTTTATCTCTTGCCTACGTATTTCAGTATATAGTTCTTGAATGTTAAAATAAAATCAAAATGCCATGGTAAATATAATGCTAACAAAAGTTTATGAAAATCTAACAATAATGTCTAGTTGTATGATGAGTACTAGAATTTGAAGAAATGTTTAATTTTTTGTTCTTGTAAATGGATGAGAAAGATAAGATTGTTCAAGGATTATAGGATTGTAAACAAGGTCTTTAATTCAATAAACTATGGATTGTTGCGAAGAAATATGATATGAATATTGTTGAGAGAATTGATTGTGTGATTGATAACCCCTCTCAAACTACTTCCCAACTAATGCTCATGATAATCCATCTAATGATTTTGTTGGTAGCCTTGATATTTGTATGAAGTACGATGCCAATGTTGTGGCTTCTTCCCATGACTTATTGGCTACTACTGCAATGATTACTCTAGAGTTTTATAAATATACGAAAGGTAGTTTATCTCAACTATTGAGTAAGATAGGATATACACTTGGAGTACTTAGGAAATGCAGATATGGTATTATTGTTTTGATTATGCCCGAGATGAGACCGGCTAGAGTAGGTCTTAGATATGATGAGACTTCATTTACAAATGGAGGTTACTCCACTTCAACGTTGTTGTAGGTAGAATTCATCTGATTAATTTGTAGGAAGTGTAATCGACTACTATGATTCTATTGAAAAGATTGATGATTATATGCAGAAATTGGGAATCATTACTTCATATGATAATATTGTTGAATTGTAGGGATGGCTTTCCTCTTTGGTTGAGTAGGAACCAAATCATGTGCTTTTTATTCAACAAGTATCAAGTGATTTTCTATATGAACATCCCCATCATAGAGATAGGAGAAATTCATAAAAGGTTTGATATTCTTGGAAAGATGGCAAATATTATTGCCTCTCTTCGTAGAAAAGGCATATGAGGTAGAATTTTGGACCAATGTCGATCACTAGGGTTCAATGTGGTTGGATTGATAAGTGGTCATGGGAGAATTTCAATATATGTTTGAGGAAACCTTAAAGATGTGTATCATTGACTACACATTAGTACAAATCTCCTCTTTATTCATGTTGATTGATTATTTTCTTCACTTCTATAACATTCATTATTGAACTGTCTTGATGAACAATTATATTATTCGGTCTTTTGCATACAAGGTAGTTGTATTGGAGGCCTTGTTTGTTTGTCTTATTGATTATAGTTCTTTGACACCTTAGTTGTGTATAGAGTGGGGAGCATGTTGATAAGTTGAGAGTGTAAACCCAATTTGAGATGTCCAGTCGACTAATACAACCCAACTCATGGTGTTGACTAGACAATGAAGAATCATCCGAGTTGTTTGATGATGGAATTTTGGGGTTTATAGATGAAAAATTGAATGGAATAATAACTAAGAGATGAAAAACTACCTATGGAGGATACTAACAAGTGATGCGAACAAGGAAACCACTTCATGATTGTTGAATTTTAAAAATCCTTAATTAATAGAGATTGTTTAGATAAAAAGAGATCAATTTGTTAATGCATTATTGTGTATTCGAATAATCAACTTGGGCCAACTTTCTTTGTTATCAAGTCCTCTGATCAACTAGGACTACATTACTTTGTTTTCTAATCAACTAATAGAAAGTGACTATTATTTGGATTATTTTAATAGCATTTTTGGGATTTCAGTTCCTATTATGACATTGTTTGAACATGTTATTGTTTTGTCACCATTATTTATGGAATATGTTTGTAAGCTTGGTGCATGAATTGTTCTATTGATTTCTAAAACTATTGGGTGAACTTTATTGCTTGAGGTGATAGGTTTTTCTCTCAGACTTCTTCAAAGAGTGTTGATATGCCTTGTCTTGATCAGGATATTGGTTACTAGTAGATTGTTTAAAGGTGGCAGTGTTTCAAAATTTCCTTAGAAAACATACTATACCTTCATTGGATTGGTTGTTAGCATTTGTTGTCCCTATCAACTTAAGGAAAGATGTTATGTAATATTTATCCTCGGTTTTGTTTAATGGTGTATGTTGGAAGCTAAGGTTCTCTAGTAAGCTCACCTTATCATACATATGTAGTTGACCAAAAGAGAAAGTGGATTGTTGAGGAAGTCAACCGAGATGGAGAATCTACCGACCAATAGACTGGGTGCTTGAGAATTAACACACTCCACTTTGATCACTCAGATCCTTACTTTGTGGAAAATTATGGGGTGTCGTCCCATAATTTGGGGATTTTAAGTGTACACCTTAACATGTATATGGATCAATCTATCAACACATTATCATCCATAATCAATATGTGGAGAGAGTGATTGATGTTCACCATTCTGTATAATTGTTGTAATGGTATCCTTTGACACCACCACTCCTTGGATTCATTGTTCTCGCTTTTTCTATTTTGTTTATTCCGACAATCATTTATGCTTGTATTGGGGTTATGTCTATATAGGATGTGAACCATGTACTAGGCCATTTTTTGCAAGAAAAAATATATGCAAAGGACAGTTTTAATGGGTCAAAGGTTCCAAGGAAAAATAATTTTCCTTGAACAAGGTGCTTGTAGTTCCCATTATCTATTTTCTCTTTCAAAAACATGAATTAATGTTTTTTACACATGTGTCAATTGTTAGAATGTGAATGAATGTGCTCGTTTTACAATTGACAATATCATTATTGTCACCCAACCATAGGCCGAAGCCACCCTCTGAGCACCTTGACCTTGACAGAGAGAAGAATCCTGGTAGCAATCCAATAGCCAAGCAAGGCTAATGTTCCAAGCAAGAAGTATCCAAATTTGATCAGAGAGTCCAAACCAAAACTGGCACAGCACCTTCCCCGGGACTTGCGCACAAAACTGCTAGACTGCAGTGCGCAGAAGTAGCTCTCTGCAATTCTAAGAAGTGTGTCAAATGAGAGACTGGCGCCCTGTAATTATCCTCTCATAATCAATCAATGAATGCTTTGATTCATGTTTCATTCATGAATTTAGATAGGTATCATTTCTCCCTTGTCGCATAATAATCAAGGAGTGCATGTGAAATATAAAACTTGAAGTGAAATGGAAATTTTAAAATTCATTTTGTAATCTTGCTTCCAATTCAAAATTAATTTAAAAACTATGTTTTCTTGTATGTGCAATGGATTTATTTGTCTTTGTTGGGTCATAATCATAGTTTGTGGAAGAAACTAGTTTTGTTGAGTTCCAAAAAGTAAGATTTTTCTCCGCAAAAAATAAACTTACCTATTATACCTTTGGTCTCATAAACCAACACTATGTGGAGCATAATTCATATCTGCAAGCAGAAAAAAGTAGATTTAAATCATCCTTCAAGCAAATACATGTGGCTAAAAATTACCATGGTTAAGAGAGCAATATTAGATTCAAAAACAAGAGTTGAGCATGCTGAAATTGAACTTTTTATGCATGTACATGAGGCGTAAAAATGGAATTTGTAAGTGTGGTTGTGATGACAATCTTGGTTTTAGGGCTAAAAATGCAAATTCCAAGCTTGAGCATGAGAATTAGAAATCCATGTCAAGCAAGCCTAAAAAAAGAGATGGAAAATCAATTTACAAGCAAGCCCAACAAAGAGCTAAAGATGCATATTTAAACCTTATTGGTAATCACTCTTGGAAAGAGTGATGAAATTTCCTTTTTATCCTTGCAAAGAGAAAGTGGAAAATTCATATTTCAATCGGGAACAAAAAATTGTTACACACAGAAGCACAACGACTGTGATAGAAGCACAGCAAATTGTAGCAGAAGAGCAACAACTTTGGAGTATGATTTGGAGGCCTTTATTGATGAATTTTTTTATTAGAAAGTTATGAATGGAAAATTGAAGATGTCCTCTACACCCTGGAGTCATTAATCCAAGAAAAAACCTACATATAACCCCTTCAAAATTTATTTGAAAACAAATTGTCCAAAAGTGCAGCGAATTCTCCAGAAGCGCTGCGAAAAAATAGGGGTCAACGATGGAGAGATAAATATTTAACCATAACACATTTTACAAAATTGGGAGAGTTTTTGTAGATAATATTTTTTTGAAGACGAACCTCTCTCATTTTTGTGAAATTATTTCCCATGTTCTTGGAATATGTGCCACAAAAGAATGAATAAAATAGGCAATTAAATTGGAGAATCTGATTTTCTAAAATAAGCCTCCAAGAAAGTTGAATGTCTCCCAATACATGATACTTTTGTAAAACCTGAAGGAGTTTATTGTGATTTGGTATGTACTTAGAAAAAAAATCCTTTTGTTTTCCAAAATTCATCTTCATTTGGTCATAAACCTCTTTTGAAAATGATGACCAAAAACAGAGTCAAAAGCACAGCGTGGTCTAGTAGAGCACTTTTGAGTGACTTTTCCTGATCCATTTTCTGATCTGAAGGTAGATTTGGAAATCTTGGGATGTCTAGTTTTTTGTATAACTTTAAAGCATGCAAAATGACCTCTACAAAGCGGAGAAAAATGATTTTTCCCAAGACTGCTTCAGAAGCACAGCGTGGCGTCTGAAACAATGGTAGAAACATGTTTTTTTTGAAGTAGTTTTTTAACTTTTCCTTGCAACATGTGAAATGAAAAGGCCAACCAAGTACATATCTGACATGTAATGAATCCATGCTATGAACCATGTAATAATGAACAAAGCATAGATTATTCAAAGAATAAAATAGCACAAACATCGGTGAAGGCAATATTCTCATGACAAAAGAAGTAGGAGGTCAGTATCATATCAAACCAGCACAACAATCTTATATCAAAATAAAAGACAAAATTGAAGATTGGAATTAGAGTGGTATTTTTCTAGCTCTAAAAAAAAATTCCAAATTATATATAGCATTTACTGGCTTCATTTATCATAGACCTGCAGGTCTAAAATATGAATAGTTCCATAGGAAGATAGGGTATAGCAACAGTAAGCAATTATAATGATGGAGATTTATTTACATTTAGATTTATTGTAATGTTGTAGCTTCCTTAAGCCAAAAATCCTTGCATAACTCCAACACTTTTTGGCATTAAAATATTGTAGTAAATGATTGAGGTAAATATGTGACCTAGAAATCGGTTCATGGCCTATGAATTTTTTCCAATTTTGGCCAAATGTTTTTCAAAAAATTGCATGTGTTGATTTTTTCCAAATCTCATGATTTTTTCAAGCCGATTTCTCGTTTGAGGTTTGACCTTGCCAAAAATGGTGATGTTGTCAATTTTCTGCTATTTTTTCATCTATGCCTAGGATACTCCAGCATTGTACCCTTGCTTTAAGTCGAGAAAGAATTTTGACATGATTTGCATGCATTACAATAGGCCATGTTAGATTTATTTGCATTTCTTTGACAAGAGTGCAGATTTTCATGTTTTTCTATAGCGATAAATTTTTTGATTGGGATGACAAATCTAATCATACGAGAACGTCAATTATGTATTGAGGAACACTCAACAACTTGAAAATCCAATCTGGACATGCAACGAAGCTTGGGCATCCAGTTTAGTAAAATTGGTCAAAATTGGTGAAAAGAGTGACACGACTGCGTGCCTCTGAAGAATATTTTGGAAATATTAAGACATGGATTTGCAAGCAATGTAGTTGAGTTTAGGGATTATATTATTTGAATCCTCATGGTATATTGATGTTCATTTTGGCATGTATTTCCTCGAGTGACTACGGGCTCATTTCCACTTTGTTTTAATTCTAGAATTCAATTTTCTCAAATTTTGCATATATTTGGCTTATGAGAATTATTATTTTGAATAAAATATTATTTTATAATGCCAATAAAGGCTGAATTTCATATTTACGCTCAGTATTCAATTCAAAGATGAAAGTATTGGGTTCTCATGTAATGAACAAACTTCCAATTCATTTGTTTTAATGTTGAGAACTAAAGAAAGGGGCATTTGTACTTTATGTCGATAAGTTTTAAGAGGTCTTTGTCCATGGCTATAGATGCCTATGAGAGTGTAGAAGTTTAGGTTTCAACCCTTCTACGAGATGTAATGAGTTTCAAAGGTTTTTAAATCCTCTATGTTTACAATAAAGAATGTACAATTGTCAATGCGAATTTCTACCATATGAATTTTAATCACAGTTGTTGTGTGAGTCTGTGTTTCCTTTGCCTACTTTGATTTGCAGGCCATAAAATTTGCATCAAGTAGTATCAAAGCAAGTGAATCTTGCTTGTTGAAGATAGGTTCAATAAAGAGTGAAGCATCGATAGACTTTTCTAAGGAGAGGAGTGAAAGGATTTTGAGCAAAATTTGTAGAAGAGAAAAAGAATTGCAGACGAACAAAATAAATTGTTGTGAAGGTTGCATAGAGAGTGAAAATTGCATTGAAAATTGTAGCATGGTAGGAAGAGGACTCCCTATTGTGAGAGGAAGAACCAAAAGTGAAAACGCTGGTTCAAAAGTGGTGGAAAATGTTGTAGTGCTTTTGCAACAAATGATGAATAGTATGGATGCCATTGAATTGGCTTAGTAGAGAGGATTTCCAAAGGTGCTTAAGATGAAGGTGAAAGTGATGAGAAAGAAGACAAACCTTTTGTTTCTAAAAAAGAACCAAAAGCAGTGAAGAGGATGAAGCACCAGGGGAAGTTGTCTATATATTTTGAAAGTGTAGACCCATAAAAGATTATTGAGTGGATTGAAGAAATGCACTAGTATTTGGAGTGTAAGGAGAGTAGGCCTTAGGAAAGAGAGTGAGGAAAAGACCATGAAGTTTTTGGATTGCCTTAAATTCTCCATTAAGAAGGTGTGTGTTATGAAGGTGCAGATCATAGAAAAGGATTTTCTATTAGTCTTGGAAGTCAAGAAGTTCTTGATGAAGAGAAAGCATGAGAGCAAGCAGAGAGTGAAGGCAAAATGAACTCTCTTGGATGTGGTTGTAGAGAGTGTTGATTGTGAAAGTGGGGTTCATATGTTTGAGGAAAATGATGAAGAGAGTGTGAGTGAAATGCATGATAACATGCCAAGAGA